>CATQJQ010000174.1:0-171000 GCA_958299815.1 Sarcophaga carnaria
TTTTTAAAGACCTTCAGTTACGGTTACAAGCAAGAAGGTTAGAAGAAAGAAAAATTCTTACGTCGTCAAATAGAAGGATCTCGGAGACCAGTTCACTGAACCTCCACGTGAGACGATCTTGTCCTTAAATCGTGCTTGCAGAATATCCAATGTGGTATCAACTGTGTAGCACGTAACGCCATCCCGCTGAAGCCACATGTCATTTGTGTTCTTGTTAGAAAAAGTTGGTAATCTTCGACCCATAGGGTCCTGTGTATCAACGCAGCTGTCGGTCTCTTGAAAATATTACAACTGTAAACAACCATCCGGAAACCCAAAATTGCCAATTTGGCATCGTTCTGTAGAACTTAAAATTTCCCTAAGTACAATGCAACGAATTTTGATATGAGACCTTCACCTTCACGCATTCTAAATCCAACTTACTCTGGAGCTTAAATCCGTAGACGAAGGAAAGTGCCGAGAATTTGTTCGTTGGGTAGTGAAGCGAAGTTACGATAATTCCAATATAAAAAAGCCATCTTCTCCGATCGCATTTCCATCTGAATGGTTGGCGAAAAACGAGCAACTGTCTGATGTGAATTTTGGTTATTCAATGTAATTGGGTCGTACTTTATTGATGGTGAAGCCGAAATTGACTGTTACGGAAACATGTTAAAAGAATTCTTGAAACTTTCACTGGGTATCATGGATCTGGATTACATGTGATTTAAGCAAGATAAAACCACCTGCCACATGGCGAGTCTATCAATTTATTGTAGCTACAATTTTCAAAGCAAATTATCACAAGAAATTGTGACGTCAACTGGCCACCAAAATCCAAGCGCATGTAATTTAGGGCTTATGCGAACACATCTATACAACATCTATGTGGTATAGTCGTGTTAAATTTCATGAAGAAAGTAATGACCTTTATTCAAAGCCGTGTACGGAGAGCCATGCTTCAATACTGCATGAAATAGAACCGAATCACCCAGGTTTTATATACGACCAGAGACTTTTTCGGACGAACATAAATGACTCACTCTCCAACACGAGAGGAATGGGTTGCTGAAAATGTCATTGGTGACGATGATATAATGATCTTCTCCGATGGGTGTGGAAGTGAATCTGGGGTCTATTCCGATAAACTGGCACCGAACGGGTAATACAGATTACCTAACCAGGTCAGCCTATTTAAGGTGGGAATATTTCGTTACGAACAAGCTGCATGTATGGTTGAAACCTTTGAACTTGATCATTTGGGTCTACAGTTAAGCAGCAATCAAAACGTTTGGATCCCATCTCGTCAAATCAAGAGGCGACGGGAGTTGTATGGACTACACCATACACTCTACATTCTACACCATATACTTCGACACAATAAAAGCCTCAAATACCACACTGGGCCACACAATACATGGGACACTGAGTGAACGTGCCTGTCAGCTAACCCAACCTAATCTAATCAAAGCCGTAGTCGTCATTTCATCGAGATATGTCTTCTTCACAGACCAAAAGAAAGCTCAACAATTTCAAAAGATGCGTGTCTTTATTTTACAATAAAAAAGTACTTTTGTACCACTGTGCTACTTACTAAACCCTACAATAAATTCTTTGCACAAACCAGTGTACAAAAAAAAAGATAGTATTTCCACAAACTCTTCTCAATTTTTTTCTACCTATCAAGAAACAGTATAAATTCATATTTGAAATCCTTATACAGCATCAGTAATTTACAATTATTACACTTGTTTACACGTATCAATTCCATTGATTAAAAATGAAATTTCTTGCAATTGTGTTGATTTGCCTTTTTATTATGGAAATTCAAGCCCATTCTGATCGCATGTGTGGCGCTAAATTGAGTCAAATGATGTGGTTGGTATGTGAAAATGGTTTCAATACAATGATGAAGAAGAGATCAGGTAAATGAATTTGTTTTCAACATATTTTTTTAAATAATAATTTAAAATTTACTTTCTTTTGAAATATTAGGTCATTCTAATGCCATTATACCAGCTATGGACAATGACTTAACATCTGCCATTGGCTTCGGTACATTATCAGACATTTTCCAAATCGAACCAGAGAATTTGTTGGCCAAAACCCGGCGAATTCGTATGTATGGAGGCATTGTGGATGAATGTTGTAAAAAGTCTTGCACGTTTCAAGAGCTTTCGGCGTATTGTTTGCCTTAAAGAGATTTGGTGGATTCATTTACTTGAAAAGGATACAAAAAAGGAAACATCTACGACTTAATTTAAATTACCTAATAGGGAATATTTTTTGTAAATAAATATTATTTGTTTTAAATAAATTATCGATAACTCAGTTTATTAATATTTAGAGTAATGACATCAATTGGCATTTTGAATAAAGAGGTGGATCTGGAAAGGCAGAGTCACATACAACCTGTCACGCGTTCAACTTTGATTTTGTCAACTGACAATAAAGTTGATAAACACGTTATCTTATATGTTTTGTTTCATTCAATACTTCCAACTAAAAATCAGATGTTATTCAAGTGTTGCTCCTCAGATTCCCTTGTTTCACTTTCAAAGCAGATTTGTATCTATTTCTTATGGGTTCTTGGAAACACGGATATCCCGACAGATTTTATAACGGACGAACGAGCCAAATAGATCTCACTTCTCTTGAACTCTCAATTAGGAAAAGGCGAAATCTCGTTTACCAAAAATTGGATGGTTTAAACTACAGGTTGATTATTGGAAGAAAATACTATTCTACACTTTATATGCGAGTGTCTGTCTCTTGGCCGGTACAGATGACATCTTACATTTGTCCCTGTTTTTATCGATAGTTTAACGAAGTTGTTATTCGTTGACAATAGTTCTGTTGTTACCAAACGATCTAAGTGTTTATAGGCTAATCGTGAGGCCACGGTTCAAACCCCAGGTCAGACATCTCCAACTCAGAAGATTTCTGGCAAATAGAATAAATTGCCATGAAAAAATTTCCCAATAATCTGTTGTTCGGAATCGACTTTAAACTGTAAATCTCGCCACTCATATATAAAATTAACACACAAAACATAAGTGGAGTGAGAAGTTAGGTGTGCATGTATCAGCTTAATTTATGGAAGTCATGCCTTAATACGTAGCCCTGATGCCGATTGTCTATTTGATTGTCTATAGATTGTTAATCTATACTTTCTGAACTATATGTGAGCAAGTAAGATTTGACTACAGTAAAGCCATCAGTGCCTGCCATGATATCTTAAACTTTTGGACCTTTTCAGGCCTCAATAATAAACAATTTTGTTTACCACTTTTTTTGATTACCGATGACATTCTTCCCTTTCCTTTCCCGACCATTAATTGTTCAAAATTTGTTAACAATTAATAAATTTAATTTCATGCATTTTTTTTTGTAGGAAAATTATGTTTATGTTACAGTTAATTTAATCTTGTATAACAAACACTGTTTTTAAAAATTAAACTTATAATTACTTTTAAACATGCACTTATTGGGTTTTGGAGTTTTTTACGCTCTTAAACTGCTTAGCAATAGTTTTTAAATTATCAAAATTGGAAAAAAATTTAAAACAATTTTTTTTATTAAAATTTAACAGATTTCAAGCTGTAAGCTAAGCACTATGTGTTTCTTTTGACAATTTTAATTAAATATTAAATTGAATTATCAGACCAGTTGAAGTCTCCGTAGCCTAGTAGGTTGTGTGTTTGCTGATTAGTCATGAGGACGTGCCGAGACTTTTCGAACAAAACGAAATATGAAGAATTTCTTAGGCGGCTTCCTCTCAGCAGATTTCTCATCAAAAACTCTGAGAGTAAATAATATAAAATTGCCATGCAAAGTTTCTCAACAAATCCGTTATTTGGAGTTGACTTTAAACTGTAAGTGCCGCGACTGTTTGATTTATTCATAGCTCTCCAGCATATCTATTGGGATTTCCACAATCCACAACCTGTGGATGCGTCTAATAGCACTTTGTCCACAGAGTCCAACGGAAATGGCGTAGTTAATCATTAGCTTATAACTACTGTTCCGTAGGTTAAAAACCGTACATAGCAATTTGTTCTTATTTGTTGTTTTAGAATTTTAAAATCGGTTCTGCTCAAGTACTAAGCATTGCAAGTGAGGTCTGACCTTACTTACTTAATTGGTCATTACTTCCTTTCAGCCAGGATTACAACCGAGCTCCTCACACTACTTATGTTGGAGTTGAGGTCGATTTGCTCACGCGAACTCAGCCTTTCGCAGGCAATACAACATGGCTAATTTTGCCTCATGACTTCGGCCTGCTCCTGCACAAAATTTAACTGTCTCAAGTGTTGAATGTAAACAACAACGACAACGTTGTGGTCGCTGAATAGGCTCTGGATTAGTTAGCAACGGACACTTAATTTAATCGAAAAATCATCTTCAACCGCGAGACGCATTTCTTGATAAATGGATACGAGACTAAAAAAGTTGTCGAATATGGGACGATACCAATCTCATGAGGTCCAAGAGCGTGCAATGCATTCCGAGAAAGTGACTGTTTGGTGTATGTATTCTTTGAAGACGACTTTGGTCAGGCCGTCAATATCAATGGGTCATGCCATACTAGATATAACATCTATTCGAGGGCATGGTCATCTTAGACAGAGGTACGGGATCTGGACATCGTGCGATTTGAACATGCCGGATTTTTCTTAACTTGAAGGTGTATGAGCATCAGGACAAAACAGAGCAGTCCTCAACATACATACATATATAATTGGTCTTTACAACCCTTTAGCTAGGATTACAAACCAGTTTCTCGCACCACTTATGTTGTGTGTGTTAATTTTATACATGAGTGGCGGGACCTACAGTTTAAAGTCGACTCCGAACGACAGATTTTTGAGAAACTTTTCGCGGCATTTTTACTTACTCTCAGATTTTTTGCCAGAAATCTGCTGAGAGGAAGTAGCCGAAGAAATATTTGTTCATATTTTGTTTGGTTGAAGATGTCTGACCTGGGCTTTGAACCGAGGCCTGACGTCTAGTAAGCCAACACACAACCTACTAGACCACGGCGGCCAGAGCAGTCCTCAAAGCCGACGTAACCTATGCAATTGTCTGTTTATAGAAACGTGAACATTTCGGATGAGCCTAGACAAACATTTAAACGATGATATATTCCATCAATAGAATGACATCAATAAGAATAAAAAAATTCGATTATATCTTCCCCATGTATTTGCTTTGTAAAGTAGTGTCACGAAAGCATCTGTTTAAAAAGAAATAGTTGAGTGGTCTCAGACGAATAATGAATGATAATGGTGGATTATGTAGCCAGATTCTAAAAAATTACCCTAACTTCGCCATATTGAGGGGTATTAAACATATTTGTAAGACAGTAAAAGTTCAGAAAGTGTAAACTGTCAGTTAAGTAGTAACAGATTCAGAATCATACGACAAAACTGATTTAATAAAATTTATTCCAAAATGTAATATTTCTCAAAACTAACACAATCGTTAATCCTAGGGAAACCATTCTTTGAATTTTGTTACAAAAAAAAACTTGTTTATACACGATAGATGCCTAAAGTTTAAAGACTTGAACTTGGTCATGCCATAAATGGAATGTTTTAAGTGAAACTGTATGATTTTTTAAAACTTAAAAGGTTTAAACTGAAACTAAATACTTGTAATTGGGAATGAAATTAAACCATTTGGTTAAACGTTAACGAAGCGTGAACGAAATAAAGCAACAAAAGATGCTTAAAACCGATATGAAAATGGTATTAAATTTGTTCTTCTCTTCCTTTATGCCAAAATATGGAGCTTAGGAAAGCTATGCATTAAATTCAGAAACGCAAATCAAAGCAGGAAAAAATACATCGTAATGGAACAAACCATCTTCCATTTAAACATTCCCAAAGATAGAAATATTAGGGAACCATTTGTCATTATACTTCTACATGGGAAATTGGAATAAAAAGTGACAACAAGAAATTGTAAAAATAAGGCACGATTCATGTTGTAATAAAAAAATACAATACATCACATAAATATGAAACGCATGGTTAAGTCATAATTGTGACTATTATTTGCATTAAAAGAGTCCATAACTGATGGTTAAATAATAGACTTACTTTGTGATTGTAAACAATTTCACATGAATGCCTCAATAAATTGTGCAGAAATTAAATAATTTTGATGCAAAGAAAGTAAGTTTCATAACCCTATCATAGCAATACATACATACATACACACATAACTGGTCATTACAACCCCTCATATAGGATAACGACCTGTCTCTCTGTGTTAATTTTATACAGGAGTGACGGAACCTATAGTTTAAAGTCGATTCCAAACGACCGATTTTTGAGAAAGTTTTCCTAGCAATTTTATTTACTCTCAAAGTTTTTAGTAGAAATCTACTGAGAGGGGAAGTCCGCGAAAAAAATATTTTTTCATATTTCGTTTTGTTGGAGATGTCTGACTTGGGGCTTGAACCGATAATACGTATAATAAGTTAACACACTACTTACTCGACTGTCATATAGTAATTACTTACATACGATTTCAAGTTTATTTACGTACGTACGTAGGTCATTGGTCATTACAACCCTTGAGTCAGGATTATGGACCACTTATATTGTGTGTGTTAATTTTATACATGACTTACAGTTTAAAGTCGACTAAGAACGATCGATTTTTGAGAAACTTTTCATGGGAATTTTATATACTCTCAGAGTTTTTGCCAGAAACTTGCTGAGAGGAAGTCGCCGAAGCAATACTTTTTGTATTTTTATTTTGATGTCTGGCATGGGGCTCTAACCCTGGCTTTTCGTCTAATAATCCAACACACTACCTACTAGACCACGGCGACCTTCTTTTTGTTGCGGGAATTAATATGGTTTTTATGGCAGATTGGAGGATCAACGAAGATCATATAAGATTCCGCATCCGAAGTATGCCCACCAGCTATGGCCTCGATAGCCTTCAAGATTTCGAAGACCTCTGCCTGAACCACGCTACAACACGCTTTTAGTCTAAAGTGAAGTTCAAGACAGAGTTCCCTACAGAAAGACTCAGAACTTGTACCTCCACCTAACTTCGACCCATCTGTGAAGATGGGTACACCTTTCTGTAGTTACAGTTCGGTTACCAAACTGATTTCTTCAGATCAGTAGTTCTGTTATTTTAAAATCAAATTGCACTGGAGAATGAATATTATTGGTTTTATTATTGAAAATTGATAGGCTGAGTTCAAAAGCAATAAATCAAGATCATAGGTCACAATATATGACTTAAACTTGGACTATGACAGTGTGTTTTAGTAGTTTAAGTGCTTGACTACAAAATTGAACAATGCGGGTATAAACTCGGGTGAGATTTATAAAATTAAAACGGCTTTTGTACCCACTCTTAATGGTATTTATGTGAACGATGTTTGGCTCAACAGGATGGTGCAACTTGCCACACATCTCATGCCACAATCGATTTATTGCGTCAAACGTTTGATGGCCGTTTAAGTAGCCGAAATGGTGATGTCAATTGGCCGCCAAGAAGCCGCGATTCGACACCGTTGGACTATTTTCTGTGTATTATGGCATTGCCGAGACACGAAAATTGGTCCGATCGAACAAGGTACTGTGAGGCCAGACGCAGTAGCCATATGAGTGCAATAATATTCTATTTCTAACCAGAACAATTGTACAAAAACTTGGTAAAATTTCAAGCCTTTTTGTTTTATTACATTTTTAAATTTAAGCTTTTACATGGTCCACCCTTTATTTACCAACCTAAGAAATCTGTTATTAAAATATTTAAAAGGATAGGACTAACATATACGAAAGAATGGGGAGGCAAAATTCCGTCTATAATGGTTTAATTAAGGAAAAATACGATTCAGCGTTGGGGCAAAGGAAGATATATTACAAAATTATACGTAAATTTCCGTAATAAAACCAAGAAATTGAATTACAAGATATGCAAACAATACATATTTATAAATATTAAACACACATCACCTATGTATGTTACGTAGGAAGATTAGATAAAGAGGACGAAATAAATTTATTCTTTAAATTATAAAACGATTACAGTGGAAGAAAAGCGTTCAAGTGAAAATTATTGAGAAATCCTTACTAATAAGGAAAATTATTATTACATGTTTATGTGTCTCAATGCATCACAATGCTAACCTTTAACCTTTCAAGAGGCAGTATATATAACCCTTTGAAATTCTTATACAGCATCAGTAATTTGCAATAATTACACTTGTTTACACGTACCAATTCCATTGATTAAAAATGAAATTTCTGGCAATTGTGTTGATTTGTCTTTTTATTATGGAAATTCAAGCCCATTCTGATCGCATGTGTGGCGCTAAATTGAGTCAAATGATGTGGCTGGTATGTGAAAATGGTTTCAATGCCATGATGAAAAAACGATCTGGTAAGCATACAATCTTAAATGCATTATCGGAAGCTTGTAATTTATTTTATTTTAATATTAGGTCCATCAGATATTGATATGCCCTCTATTGGCAATGGTTTAGATTCTTCTTATGGTGCAGGAGCATTGGCGAATATTTTCCAATTCGAACCGGAAAATTTATTGGCAAAAACACGACGACTTCGCATGTATGGTGGCATTGTAGAAGAATGTTGTAAAAAGTCTTGTACATTCCAAGAGCTCTCAGCGTATTGTTTGCCTTAAAAGGATTTACAAATTTATTGATGTTAGAGGCTCACTATCACATAATTTGACACAAAATAAAAATTATATTTCAATTATCGCATCATTTTAAATACATCGTTTTATTGTCTAATCTGTATATAAAACTTATAGGAATATGTTGTATATAAATTGTAAACACAATGAATTTGTATTACCAACAACAACAATATAGAATTCTTACCTTGAAAGTATCGATAAATACGCAACAAAACTCTCCTACATACATACATAATTTGTCATTACAACCCTTCAGTCAGGATTACGACCTAGCTTCTAACACCACTTCTGTTGTGTGCGTTAATTTTGTACATGAGTGGCGCGATCTACAGTTTAAATATTTGAGAAACTTCTCATGGCCATTTCATATACTCTCTCAGTTTTTGCCAGAAATCTGGTGAGAGGAAGTTGCCGAAGAAATATTTTTTCATATTTTAGTTTTGATGTCTGACCTGGGGCTTGAACAGTGCCCCTATTTTTAATAAGCCAACACGCTACCTACTAGACTACGGCGTCTTATTGTACATGATTCACGTTTATTACTAAATACCATTAGAAATGCGTTTAAAATTTACTACTCCATCTGATTCAAGTGTTTGCAACCTACTTTTATACAATATTAGGTCCAGGGATCACATCACCTCTACGTCAGACGACCGTTAATTAAAATTCTCGTGCATAATATTCAATGTGACATAAGCTGCGTGGTACATAGTGGCGTCGCGTTGAAACGATATATCTTTGGTGTCCACATCAACAAATTCAGGTCGAAAAAAGTTGGTAATTACCGATCTATAGTGCTGGCCAACACTGTTCTCAAAGAGCAAAATCCAAACCAAACAACGACTTTTTCGTTATGCGTTGGACGTTCTTGTATCTCACGTGGATTGGTAACCTTCCAAATTCGATAGATCTGTTTGTTCACGTACCTATTCGTCCAGAAATTGGTTTAATCGCTGGATACGATTTTTCGATGTAAATTAGGGCCGGTTGCCAACTGCTCCAGAGCCCATTCAGCGAGCATACGTCATTGTCTGTAGTTGTTTACCTTCAGCCTCTGAGTTGAATTTTGTGCAGGAGCAGACACAAGTCATGAGTAAATTTCGCCAAATTATAGCCTGCGAAGGTCTGAGTTCGTGTAAACAACTCGAACTCGACTGTATAGAATTCTTTCCGACACTCTCGTGTACAGCGGCGATTTACCGAGCCAGTTGGCTCCACCTAGCTAACTGCTCTAGAGCCCATTCGTCATTGTCTATGGTCGTCCACCTTCTCAGGGTTTGCCGTTTGCAATTAAACAATACTGAGCTCAGCAATCACGGCAGCAACAAGTTTTTTTAAATCTTATGTGTCTAACGTCGAACGCTTTCTAATGTAACTGCTTTTATTCCTGAAAGGGAAAAATTTACTATGCTTGTAACAGCTTTTTGTCACATATCAAACGGTGTCTCTTCAATGAAAAGTCTAACAGCGTCAAATCGTATTTTTTTGATGGTCATATTGCTAAAACGTGCAATTACTCTTTGCGGAAGCTTCTCATGCAATATAGTCAAAATGAGTCGTGTTGCGTGGCTTACGATACCATCATGCTGATGCCACATACCGTTCAGTTCATAATCCTTAATTGTAGGTCTGTCCTACAGTTTAAAGTCATTTTCTTACGACATGTTTTTGAGAAATTTTTCATTACAATTTTATTTAGTCACGGAATTTTTGTCAGAAAACTGGTTAGATAAAGTTGCCGACGCAATATTTTTTTCGTACATCGTTTCGAGATGTCCAAGCTAGAGGCCTGCACTTGGTAGTCGCCGTAGTCTAGTGGGTAGTATGTAGGCTTATTAGACGTAAAGCCAGGGTTCGAGCCCCAGGCCAGACATCAAAATAAAATACAAAAAGTATTTCTTCCTCTCAGCAGACTTCTGGCAAAAACTCTGAGAGTAACTAAAAATTGTCATGAAAAGTTTCTCAAAAATCTGTCGTTCGGAGTCGACTTTAAACTGTAGGTCCCGCCACTCATGTATAAAATTAACACACAACATGAGTGGTGTGAGAATCTAGGTCGTAATCCTGACCAATTATGTATGTAAGCACTTGGGAGATGACTCTAATCCATGCTGAGCATTTCTTTACAATACAGGAAAGATAGTAATAGAAGAAAGGAAAGAGGAGGTAGTGTGCGACAATATATTTTTTTTAATTCTTTTTAATGACCAGTGCATATACCTTTGTTACTTTTTTTCTCGAGAATAACTTTGTAATGATTCTCATTTTCTTTTTACTGTTGTAGTTCATCATATATAACGCCCTACAAATAATCAGGCAATGACAAACACCCAGAGTCTCTGGTGGGAATCAAACTCATGGACTCGGTAATTAATGTTCTGCGCACTATCAACTAGACCATCGGGGTACCCAAAAAAGAAATTTACCATACCCATTTCGCATATTTTTTTCGTACAAACAAAGCTACTGCACGCAAATAATATTATTAGTTTTAGAATGGGTGAGTCCAGCTTAATAAGTCAACACACTACCTACATACTAGACTACAGCTTAGAAACGATTTTTTAAATTCACATATTTGGTACAAATATAAATAAGAGTAAGAGAGAGTAAGGCCAAAAATAAATGGCGTATGACATGAAAACAAAAGTCGATTAAGTTTTAAATTTCCCTATATTTCTCCATGAATATTGTGTTTCTAGGTTTTCTTCCTAGGCTTCATCCAAAAGAACGATGGCACGTGGACAGCTTCGAGAAAAGAAACCCTGGAGGTTCTATTGAACACTCATTTTCCCAATTGTGTGGATCTAGATAGCTGTCCGTTGGGTGTAGCTGATCCCTTCTTCTCCCTTCTGTAATGCTGGCATGATGCCCGATTTGGAGGATATCATTACCAGCGATAAGGTGAAATGGGCTATAAGTAGCTTTGAGGCTTTTAAGTCGCTTGGACCGGATCTTTCCGGCTCTGCTTCAGCATGCTGGTGATATATTACACGAATATCTTGTGGACGTGTATAAGGACGGACGGTTGGAAAGATGTGCTTGTGGTGTTTATACCAAAAGCTAGTAAACCCAGTCACATAGGCCCTAAGGATTATAGACCGATATCGCTTTCATCCTTTCTTTTGAAAGCTTTGGTGAGACTTATCGATTTATATTTGAGGTCAAACGTGAACCGGCCTCTGTTGACTAGGTCGAAACATGCTTACATTAAGGGTAAGTCGGTTGAGAGCGCTCTTCATGATGTGACAGGTTTTTTTGCTGCGAATTTGGCTAGGGGTGAGTACACACTGTCGGCTTTCCTACAAAATTCCTTCAGATTGCCAAGGTTAGATGGTAGGGAACTTCCGTTGTCTTCTGAGGTCAAGTACTTGGGTGTTGTTCTGCACAGCAAGCTGAACTGGAAACGAAACACCGAGGAAAGATTGAAGAATGGACTGAATGCTCTCTACCAGTGTAGGAACTCCATAGGTAAGAGCTGGGGTCTTCCGCCTAAGGCCATTCGCTGAATATATCTGGCGATTGTTAGACCGGCCATTACTTATGGTCGAGTTGTTTGGTGGTGTGCCTTAGATAAGAGTTTTCAACGGAAAATCTTAGATAAGAAGTCTGAGGGAATAGGGCTGCTATAAACAGCGCTCGATAGATCACTCCAGAGTTCTGATTGTCGTCTTTCCTGAGGGGAGGTATGGACTTTCGGAAAAAGCCACCGATTATATTGTGCCTGAGGCTATGTTCCTGCCTGGTTTAAGAATACTTATACCGGAAAGGGCACAATGGAATGGTGGGGTACTCCAAGGGCAGAGACTTATACCCATCTTCACAGATGGGTATAAGTTAGGTCGAAGCACAGGTGCTGGGGTTTTCTGTAATTAACTCGGTCTTGAACTTCACTTCAGGTTAAATGATGACTGAAGTGTGTTTCAGGCGGAGATTTTCGCAATCTTGAAGGCTGCTAAGACCATAGCTGGTGCCTCCGCTTCGGATTCGGAATCCTACGTGATCTTCGCTGACAGTCAGGCTGTCCTAACGGCCATTGCGTAGATCTGGTGCAAATCGCGGCTCGTTCACGAATGCAAGGAGTCGTTAAAAACTTTTGGACCAGATCGTGTCCGCTATGCTGGGTTCCGGGTCATAACGGAATACTGGGCAATGAGCTCTCGCTAGGTTAGGTTCACTTCCTAAGGGCGATTTAATAGTTGGTCGTGACCCTCCAATCTACCACCTCTACGGGCTCATAGAGGGATGGGTCAGGAAAGAAGAGCAGAGGCGTTTGGGGAATGGATCGGATTGTTATGTTTCTCGATGTCTATGGCCTGCTATAGACAGTGTAAAAACAGGTTGGCTGCTGAGCTTGGATAGGGCTAGTTAAAGGTTAATTACAGGGTTTATCATAGGGCACTGCGAGTCGCTGACGGACTACTGCAGGGTATGTTGCGATGAGGAGGAGTTGAAGACTGTCGAGCACTTCCTCTATAACAGCCCAGCCCTTGATAGGTTGAGGTTGAAGACCCTTGGCAGGGGCTTCTTTGAGAGTTTGAATTCTGTGTCGAAGGCGGACATCAAGTTCTCCATAGATTCATTAGTAACTTCAGAAGTGCTAGGGCTTCATCGGTGTAGTCGCGTTCTCCCTTTTTGTTTTGTTTGGTTTGTGTAATTCCTTGGCTTCCCATTCTCCCTTCCTAATTCCGTTCCTTTTTTCCTATCCCGTCTTTTATTCCTCCTTCTTAAGAACGTTACGTACAATGGGTCAAATGGACCTCCGGGTACTGTACTTGTTTAAATTGACAAGTGCACGTCCTCTAATCTAACCTAACCTTAACCTTGTGTTTCTATTACCCCTCTCGCTTAGGCAGATGGCAAATCTTATCCGGTTGACTGCTGTTATTTTTGTGTCTTCCCATGTTAGATTGCACTGTCCTAGATCTTGGAGTATCAAACGTCTTAAGCCGTATTCTTGCCGGCCATGGTTTTTTGAGACTTGAGCATTCCACACAAGTACCAGGAATGTAAGTATAAACAAAAGATGAAAGATTTAAAAACTAAATTAAAAATTTAAACAGAACAGAAATATTGAAAGTAAAAAATGTATATTTTGCCGTAGGTAATCTATAAACAACATAAACCGCAACATTTTTCACAATACATAGACGTATAGTATATTTTATTATTATTGCTTACATAAGTTTTTAATCATCAAAGTATAGAAAAACTAGAAAAAAAATGTAACGCACACACAACAACGTTATAAGTTTTCAAATAATTTTTTTTTGCAATTATTTGGATGATATTGAACAAATCAGCACGTCTCTTTCATTTGAAGTTTGTGTTTCAAATCTTTTGTTTTAAATTTGAATTTCATTTGATTTTTCTTTATTTATTTTTATTTTTCTTCTTTCCACAAAATAATTATCATAAAATAATAATAAATCAACGATGTTGTTATCCAATACAATAACCCACATAAGATTGTATTTAAAAACAGAATATTTTATGGAAATAATTATGAACATCCTCTTTCAAAACGACACAATTGCTTGATAAGAATACATGCATGAAACCTATTATCCAAGAATAGTAATCATGACTTTAGATTAACTTTTCATAGAGAAATGAATCATGTTTGTGCACACATCAGATTGCATAGTAATAACCCACATAAAACAAATAAATAATTAAAGATCCATTAATAGAAATACATTAATTTAGCTGCAGATTTTCTAAGCTTAATTTATTGAAATAAATATGAATAACATAAATTTTTTCTTTCTACCCGACGCACAATGGTGTTTTTGATGCCTAAAACGGCAATTAAATCGTGGGAGCTTTCCTGGTTGCTTTTTTTAACTTTTTTTGTTTTATTTCGCTGAAAGAAGATAATAATAATAAAAAATCGTGACCTGAAATGCATAAGGGCCTAACAACCAAAAAATTCAAAATTGAGTTTTTGATTGATTCTGATGTACTGCATCAAAATATATGTTCTGATGAAATTTTACAATCCTACTCTCAAAGATTATCTACCAACCAGATAAAATTAGAATTGAACATAGAAATAGAATAAATCATTTTGAGTATCAAACAAGTTTTCATTTCATTTTGAAGTCTTTGTTTCGGGCTTCTTGCGCTTCCTCAGTTAACTGCCCTATTGGAGTTAAAGAGTAGTTTATTACTTCTGGTCCACGCCAGCAAAGATGAGGCATTTTCTTTCCTTTACTCTTTTGTCGTTTGGTTTATGCTTCTATAACTGCAATCCTCGATATCAACTACCACTATTGACGAATCTAACCACTGCTTGTTGTTCTGAAGAAAATGCGCAGAAACTCTATAAGATGTATTCCAGCGATTCTTCAATAGGGAAATACAATTTTTCCATGTACCGTTAAAAATTTTAATATTTTTTTTATTGCTTGGCAATAAACTTGTAAGAAATGCAATTTTTTCAGTAAAGGTTTCAAATCCAGAATTTGCAATTATTTCATAAAGTTCTCTTCGAGAAATAAAAATTGTATTCACGTTTGTACCTATGATTGAATAAATATAGTCTTATAATCTTATATAAAAAATTTAATAGATAAAAATTATATAGGTGCAAAAATATATTTTAATTTTTTTTAATTCGGTGCAAGAAAGTGCAAAAATTTTTTTTCTATTATTTCACAAGGTGTCTTAGGTTTAAGAAAAGAAAAAATTTTTGCTTTACTTTGCTTAACTCACAACTATTTTTCCATACATGCTACAAAATTAGCAAAATTTATAGACCTTAAAAAAAAAAATTTTTTTTAAAATGGCAAAACTATATAGACTTATAAAACAACGAATCAAATATAATCTCAATCGTCTGTTGTTGAAGGCTCTATATTTTTTTAATATTTTTACTTAAAAACTTGCCGAGAACTAATTTTGAAAACACTGAAAATTTAGTTTTTTCACGAAAGATAAAAATTATCAAAAAACTCACACTTCAAAAAGACGTAATAATGTAACGGTACTTGCTAGAGACACATTTTTTAAGAAAGTGATGCAGAATTTTGTGCACTTTTAGCTCATGTAAAAAATATTTGGACCTCAAGAATTTCATTTTCCAATTATTTTCCATTTTAGGCATCAAAAACCCCAATGTGCGACGTTTATTAAATAAAAGATAGGTTTGTCATCCAATAGAAGTTCAGTTAATTCAGTTCACTTCATGTAATTGAATTAATAAGCAATTAAATGATAAGTGGATATCATTTAACAACATTTATAGCTGTGAAGACCAATTTATATCAGCGTATAGGTTTATAGTAGTCGCCGTAGTCTGGTAAGTAGAGTGTTAGCACGGTTCGAACGAAATATGTAAATAATATTTCTTCGAAGACTGCCTCTCAGCAGATTCCTGGCAAAAACCCTGAGAGTAAGGCTGACTTTCAAAATCTATCTGTACAAAGATGAGAAGGAGTTCTACTACGATATATAAATTATGTACCTATGCAAAGTTACCAAATAATGCATCAACTAATCCGATGCCTGATTGCTTTTTGACTGCGTTAAAAATACACAAAAATACACATTTTTGTATAGCGCCTTTATGAAACACTATACTTTAATCAAACACAAAGCAACTAATATTTTGGAAGTCAGCCTAAACAAAATTATCACGAAAAAGTTTCTCAAAAAAATCTGTCGGTCGGTATTTATTTTAAACTGTAGGTCCCGCCATTCATGTATAAAATTAAACACACAAAATAGGTGGGGTGAGAAGCTAGGTCGTAATCTTAACTGAGGGGTTGTATTTGTATTGGGAAAGAACAGTTATGCATACCAAACTTTAGTCTATGATTTCCTTTTTTAGTTAATTTCGCCTTGATGTTGAGTCGTTTTTGAATAACTTACAACCTGCTGTTTCCCTTTCTTCTATTTCTAGATTTTTATACCAACTCTCTCATACATTAATCTCTCCTTTAATGTGACATTCTTCAGGCATTCAAGTTTCAGAGGGTGTGCATGTTTTGTATTTAATGCGATGGCAAAAAGTAACAAGTCCCCAAATTTGCTCTATATTTGTACCTCTCTTCCTAGCTATCTAGTCTACCGTGTACTGGTCTTTGGATAATCGTGCTACCTTGTGATAGATGTTACGAAGAAACGAAAATCTTCTTATTCGCATTGCCCATACGTTACAAAAATCTATAAAGTGATCGCGGTATTCTCTGCCGTTTACCAGACCATTTCTTCCCATAAATGCCAGATCCAGCGTAGGAGAACGAAGTATGAGAATTCTGCGTTCAACTTGCTGAAAGTTTAACTTTATTTTCGAGATCTTACGTACCAGAATTCAATCATAGTCCATCTACGATAGTCAAAGTTCATCAATGAGTTATGTAGTTGATTATTTTAAAGGGTGTCTCAGTAAGAGTGCACTCTTTTAAGTACACGTAACAACTCCGAAATTTTGTAGCTGTAACCTGATTTTATTCCTATTATTAAAAATGGAACGGTTTTCTATAGGACAACGCATTAAAATTTTGATAATTTTAAAAAGTTATGCAGAAACTGCTTGCAAATTTCAAAATATTCAGTTGATAAATTGCACTTAATTTGTCAACCATTTGAAGAGTTATGGGCAATAAAATTTCTGTGGGTTAATGTACCGGTCGGTCTCCTGAAAGTATTGTAAATGTAAACGCCAGGAAAAACCCAAAAACAAACATTTTGCATCGTTCTCAACAACTTAAAATTTTATAAACTCAGCGGGTTTTCACAAAAGAGCTCCACCTTTATGCTCAGGTGGTTAAACCAGCAGAGAATGGAAATTCGACAACTCATTCAAAGGAGTCATTCAAAGAAGTCAATTCTAATTTTTCGAAAACAGTCACTTACTTACTGATTTTAGTGATTTTACAAAAATTATATCGAATTTCGGGATCAGAATACACTCATGCAACGAGCTGTCTGGTGCAGATATTAAGGAAGGATATTAAGGAAGATAAGGCAAAATTACATTGAATGTGACCGATATTATCAAGTCATGCCATTTCAGCAAAACGATGCATTCTACCATACCACATGTGCAACAATCGATTTATGGCAGCATCGATTTCTACAACAAATTGTCTGAACAAGTTCCGAAGTTAACGAGCGATGTCCGATGTTATCGGATTTTTTTCTTTGGGGTTTTGTAATATCTCGTGTCCATAGGAAAAAATCAGAAATAATTTGTTGAGCTTAAATCAAAGATCCGTCCACGTTCCAAAGAAATGATTATGAACATACGATCACAATAGCTTCTAATAAAGTATGGTGTACATGGAAACTGAATTTAAAAATTCTTCTTTAGTCCCCTGTAAACGGTTTGATTATGAACATCATTTTTTTGTTGGGTTGTTGTTGAAAATCTCTTGATTTACTCGGACAACCAGGTTTGCAATTAATTCCCTAACGAACGTATTATTAACGTCCGTTGTTACTTAGGCAAATTTCGGCGCAATCAAATGTAACTCTTATACGAGTTCCGGAAAATTGTATTACTATTGAGCTGGACAGCATCGGCACGAAGCTTACAATCTCCAACATGTTACAGGACATAGGTATGTATTCCTATTACTTCAGTTAAATTGGATATTATCCACTTGTCTTACAGGGAGGCTCAATCTAGTTGACAAGGAGAGGGTCCGTGCAATATTTCTAGATTCTGTTGAACACGTATTCATAAGAAGACGACCTTAAATTGCATAGCAATTTAATATAGGGATTCCACTTATTGTAGATATGTCAAAAGCCTTGGAATACTTTCAAATGATTACTGAGGGATCTGAGGAGGAGGGCAATGTTTGTGTCCTGCTCTTGTCTTGAAAACTTGAAGGTTTTTGATTTCCCATTTTCTGACTTCATTGACAGAACTCTGTTATATACAGATTGCTGCAATAGCAAGATTTATTTTAGACTTGGGTTGGTTTTCTCAAGGGAATGTTTGATCCCTGGATTGAATATTGATTGTAGTATTACAATGGGCCTAAATTCAAGAGGGGTCAGCCACCTTACATAATCTAATCTAACCTACTAAACACGTAAGTAATACTGCTTTTAAGTAAGCATGATCTACTAGGTACTAGAAAGCAATACTAGTAGTAGTTCATACAGGAGTATTTATTATATACTCTTCATTTAGAGTAAAGAAATGAAGAGTAAATATATCTTTCAACACTGTTTTCAACATGTTTTCTGGATGTTGTGTTCTTTTCGTTTTCAAAGTAATGACAACCTGTATGCTCTGAAGCAATCATTCACTATTTAATTATTTTTTTTGTATTTCCACTAGTTTAACTACTTTGTTAAGTAAGCATATAATTAAAGCCATACAAAGTGCTAATTACTTCATTTAAAAGATAATTAAAAAAATTCTTAAGGTTGTGTCAAAACATTTGTTTGTTAAATAGCCCCAGAAACACAAAGAATGACTTAAAACGAGTACGTTTCTTAAATCTTTTGTTTTTGGTCAATGCTGTTGAAAACAGAACTGAAGCCAATATTAGCCAAATTCCATTCATATGTTGTTTGTAGACGTTAGTAATTAATCACTGCGCGTTGCCACTGTCTCATTTGCTATAATAAATACGACTTTGTATTCTTAAACAGCCTTAACAATACGTAACGCAACACCACCATCGAGATTCTATTACTGTTTTACGATTTTATTCTTTTTTGCGATAATTATTTAAGCCATGAGTATAAAGTAAAGTTTTCTATATTATGGTTTGAGATAATAAAATTTAAACTATAGTGTGTCTGTAGTAATAGTAATCAATTTAAAAAAAGCCAATTGATTAATGGGTGAACCACTTCAAAGTTTATGTTAAGGATTGAAAATTTTGGCAAATTTATTTTTTTTTGTTGTGAAGTCCAATTGTTCAAGTTAGAAATGGAATATTATATAGCGTCTGGCCTCACAGTACCTCATTCGATCTAACCGATTTTTGTGCACTTTTTCGAGTGTTATATCTCTGCAATTGCATCACAAATGTTGGCCTTCAAATGCTCAATTGTCTCTGGTTCGTCGGCATAACAGTTTCCTTTAACAGCGCCCCACAGAAAATACTCCAACGGTGTCAATTCGCAGCTTCTTGGAGGCCAATTGACATCACCATTTCGACTGATTAAACGGCCATCAAACGCAATAAATCGATTGTAGCATGGGATGTGTGGCAAGTTAGAACCGTCCTGTTGAACCAAACATCGTTTACATCAATACCATGAAGAGCGGGTACAAAACAATCGGTTGTCAAAGTGCGATAGGTGTCTCGATTGAACATAATACTTGCGCCGTCCTCATTTTCAAAGAAATATGGCCCAATAATGCCTTCGTTCCACAAGCCAGACCAAACAGTCACTCGTAATGGGTGCATTGGTTACTGTAAGACCACGTGTGGGTTTTCTGTACCCTAAATACGGCAATTTTGCTTATTAACGTACTCACCAAGACGAAAATGAGCTTCTTACGAAAAGATGTTTTTGTTTTTTGGCAAAATCGACATCATAGTACAGTTTCTCCTTGGCCCAATAAATCCCAACGTTGCTCAAGCGCAAATCCATTCATTACGTTCAGTGGAGATGATACCCTGAATTTTGTGACAGAATATAATGCCATACGTATTGTCAGATTCGAAATAATCGAAGTTTTTTTCATATTTAATTTTGTTCGAGATTCTTGAACTGGGATTTGTACTGTGGTTTCACGTCTAATAAGCCAGCATACTATATACTAAGCTATGGCAACTTATGAATAAAATTAATAAAATTCAATCGTAATGCTGACTGAAGGATTGTAATGACCAATTAAGTATTTCAATCTAGCTTTACTTTTCTTGTTTTCGGTCTTGACTTTCTACTGTCTACGAATTTTCGACTTGCTTCGTCGATGCTCTTTGTCACACACATAGTCGTGTGTGAACCGCAAATGGTTCGATTTCATTCCGTTTTAGTTTGATGACGTATACCAGGCAATGTCCATGCGGCTTATGTATCAGATCTTCTCTTTTTTTCTATTGTTTGATATCATTTTTATGGATTGGTACTACACAGCAAAGTACTTTACATCAAGAGTACTAAATCGAAAACGATAGTAAACAATTACTCTGTTAGGCTTCTAGTCATAGCGTTGTATCCAATAGTTCAATTTCGAAATTTTTATGGAGTTTTCGGTATTCTTTTTCCTTTTTAATTCCAAATTTTCATTTTGAATTTGTAATCACTTTTCACATAATGATGGGATTTCAAAAATAAAATTACGATTCTTTAACATTTTTAAATCGACACCACAATGAATAGTTTGACGCTGGTATTGCATTAAGATCTTTCAAAAATTTTGTAAAGAATGCCGTTTTTTCTAAGTACAGTTAATTCTCAGTATAACTAGTTTAAAGGAAAAACAAACATTCTGTTAATTTTTTTAGTTTTAAAATCAAAATAATTTTATTTTTCTTCTTTCTATATATCGTTTGCCAAACAAACTGATCCGAAACTATTAAAAAACATTTGTTAGTAGTCTAGAGGTAACTCGGCTTATCTTATAGTGTAGGGGTTAGTTTCCATGGTATATGCATATTGTTTTCCTTATATTTGGTCATTAATTGCAACAATTCATTAACAGTAATCAACGAACACAACACGTGCGCACGAACCAACAGAGCATAAATGTTATGTAAAATACCAAGTTTGTTTCTTAAGTCTTTTGTTTTTGGTCAACGTAATTAAATAAAGAAAAAGAAAGAAAAATTCGTAAAATACTTAGTCTGTGAGAATTTTGTAATGACAGACAGTGAATTCAGTGAATTTTTTCAATTAAAAATTATGGACAACTATTGTTTACACTTCAAATTAGCTAAAGTTTTGAGCCTTAAATTAAAAGAAAAAGTTGTAATTAATATTATTTTTTAATAAAAATTGAATTGAAAAGCCTTAACTAAGTGGTGTCACACTTTTATTATGTAAATACTCATTGGTTTAAATTTTAAAAAGGGTGATAACATGAAAAAGGATAACTTAAATGTGTACCACACAAATCATTAGTAAAAAAAGTAAGAGAACTGGGAGTGGCACTCCCATACATATCAACGTTTTTTTACCTTTTATAAACGTTTAAAATATAAGCTCGTAGAATGCAAATATAATAAATATAAATTCGTGTTTAGTTTTAATTAAATTCTTTATTAATTGTTGAGTCACTTATATTCATAATTTCAAGAGTGCTTATGAGTAGTGAAAAACAAGTCATTGCTGATCTCTGATTCTAACCCATAAATCACCCTTGGTAATTTTTGGCTGCCTTTATATGCTAAGAATGACAACTGATGAACTACATATCTGAGACTATTCTTCTGAAACGTAAATGGCATCCGCCATTATAAAAACGAGATCGTATATTTCCTTGCAAAAAAAAGAACAAGAAGAATAAGAAATTTATATAATTCCTGTATTCGAGATACTTTTAACGTCAAGGAGGCTATTTAAAATATCTGGATACTGATTGCAAGGATCTTCATGGTACAACACTTATTAGAACAACTGTGTGAAATTAACCTAAAAGCAACTAACATCTGCATTGAGGACAAATACTATAACTTCTATAAATATTGTTACGAAAATTTAAAAATCTAGATACTGATGTTTTGCTTTTACATCGTTTAACATTAAGTTATATATATAGTTAGTTTAACTAAGTTATAAAAACAGAAAAAAAACAATGAACTTGTTTACATGATAAACAAGCAAACAAAAATATACCAACAAAACACCAGTATAAAAAAGTGATAAAAAAGTAAAGTAAAATACAACAACAAAATAGAATAAATGTCAACAAAATGTGTCAAACATGTTTCGATTTCGGTAAAGGTGAAGTCATTTGCCTTCAAGAGCACTCATCAGACTGTTTATCTTGCGATATAAAACGTAAGGCAAAACAGGCTACGAGTTAGAATAAGGTCTGTCAGTCTTGTGTAAAGACGCGTGTCGAGCAATTGACTAGTAATTGTTATTGTTTATGCAAAGTGTGTAAACCGAGGAAACGCCATCAAATCAATTGTTGTTGTTACATCAAGTTGTTAACAGTGGCACACAGAATTGTGCGAATAATAAAGAATTTTAATTAAAATTAAACACAAACATTATACGAGCTCGTATTTTAATTAATTTTTAAAAGGTAAAAACGTAACAATACATACATACATAATTGGTCATTACAACCCTTCAATCAGGGTTACGACCTAGCTTCTCACACCACTTCTGTTGGGGCTTGTGTTAATTTATTACATGAGTAGCGGGACCTTCAGTTTAAAGTAGACTCCGAAGGACAGATTTTCAAGAAACTACGGATACTTCGCTGTTATTATATTGCTTTGTTTAATCTGATGTTCTAGATAAATCAGATTAATTCGGTACATATAGGTATTGTATATGTAGTTTGCAGCTTCCACATACGACAAACTTGCACAAACTATTTAATCTGTTATTTATTTTTTTATTATTGTTTTAAGTGTAGAAAATTTAAATTTCATTTTTAATGAACAGATTAGAAGCAATTTGTTTCGACATGTTTTATGAAAAACTAATTAATCATATGAAAATCATACTTCACAGAAAATACTACCAGAATAAATGAATGCAATGCTTAAAGAAAAATCTTAATTACAAAATATTGCAGCAAATGAAACGAAACTCTTAATGGTCCAGAGTAATCACTGTAATTAATCAAAATTTTTAATTATTTCTGTTGCAACTGTTTATAGCCTTTTGGTTGAGTACAATAAAATTTTATTTTACTTCTTGCTGTGTTAACTATCTATGTTATGTTACATCATAATTTTATTACATTTGAATTAAAAAATAACATGTATTTTTGATATGAAAATATTAAATGTTTATATCATTTAAATTATTAAAATGAATGTTTAGTCATATTCTTTTCTCATATCTATTTCAATAATGCAATGAAATCTTTACATATTCCGACAACAGACAACCAATAACTTAACGTAGCAACATCATGTGTTGATACTTACTCTGTATTAGTTAGCATAGGTCTACCATGCTATTGAATGCTTATTTGGCCAAATAATTCTGTAAATTGTTTACGTTACAGTTAATTTAGTCTTGTATAACAGCATGATATATAACAATAAAAACAATAATTACCTTTAAACATGCATGTTTGATTTTTTGCACTCTGAAAATGCACTGGAAGAAAAACTTAAATTTGTTTTCAAAATTTAATCAAAATTTTTTTCTGAAACTTTTTGTTTATATTGTGTAGGCCATCAATCGGTTTAAATTTAAACCACCGATTATTTCGAATCTGACAATACTTATGTCATTCTATTCTGTCACAGAGTTCATTATATTATAACCACTGAACGTAATGAATCAATTTACTCTTGAGCAACGTTGGGATTAATTTGGCCAACGAGAACTGGCACGATGATGTCGATTTTGCTTTTCGGATGAAGCTCATTTTCATCTTAGTGGGTGCGTTAATAAGTAAAGTTGCTACATTTGGGGCTTAGAAAACCCACGCGTGATGTTACAGAAGCCAATGCACCCATTCGAGTGACTGTTTGGTGCGGCTTGTGGAGCGGAGGCTCCATATCTTTGAAAATGAGGACGGCGCAGCCATTGCGGTCAATGCAGGCACCTATCGGATCATATAACCGTTGTTGTTGTACCCGCTCGTCGTGGTATTGATGTGATTTTGGTTTTAACAGAATGGCACAACTTGCCATATATCTCATGCCACAATCGATTTATAGCGTCTAACGTTTGATGGCCGTTAAATTAGCCCAATTGGTGATGTTAATTGTGTATTTTCTGTAGCTCGTCGTTAAAGCAAAGTGTTATGCTTACGTTAAGTTACGTTAAGCACTGTGTTATTAAATATCAAATGTTTGACCTTTGATAATAAGGTTTATAAAGTTTATTATTTGGCGTTGCCTCGGCCATGTCGTTCAGATGGAAGACAATGTTCCAGCGAGATGGATATTTGATGCCGGAATTAGCGGAAGCCGCTGATTAGGACGAGCTTGTCTGCGTTGGAAGGACCACATCAATGAAGTCCTGTCATCGATTGGTATGACCAACTGTCAAAGACTCCAAAGAAGCAGATGCGCCTGTAAAGGTGTGTTAAGACAGGAAATTCGATAAAATGGTTGTTAATGGCCAATTAAGTAAATAAATAAGTTAGTACTACCTAACCTTTGTATATGTACATATAACCATACATATTACTAATCGTAAATTAAAATTAATGGTAAGCACCGTCGAACATCTTTCAAATACTCCACATAAAGTGTATAATTTTCTGAATGTCTCCAATTATCGACGTGCAAAAAAAAAACCATGTTTCTGAAACATAAAGAAGTCGCCGTAGCCTAGTTGGTAGTGTGTTAGTTTATTAGACGAGAGCTCGTGGTTACAAATTTGAAATAATATTTCTCTCGGCGACCTCAACTCAGCAGCATTCTGGCAAAAACTTTGGGAGGAAATGAAATTGTCATGAAAAGTTTCTCACACAACTGTCGTTTGGAGTCGACTTCAAACTGTACTTATCATACTTGGATTCGACAAATGACGCGATGTTATTTGTTTTGCTTTTTAGACTAAATGCCTGTAATTTCGCATGAAATTAAACCGTTTAACAAAAGTTTAACGAAGCGCGAACAAAATAGAACATCAACAACAAAGAAGAACTTGAAACAGTTTATCTAAACGGCAAGATCTCGAATTCGCTAAGCGTTGGAAGAGGTATTCCTCAGGGATCAATCTTAGGGCCTCTCTTGTTCTGTATATACATTAATGACCTGCCTGATGTTTTGGATAATTGTAGCGTACATATGTACGCTGATGACGTTCAGCTCTATAGAAGCACGCGTATAGAGGATATCCAACTATGTATAGACACCATCAACTGTGATTTACGAAAAATTGATAGCTGGGCTAGGGCCAATGGACTTTGTATAAATCCCTCTAAATCTAAATGTTTATTGCTCTCCAGGACTAAGAGAGCATTAGTTGTGCCGGATATTATTATCAGGGGGAATAAAATTGACTTTGTTGAATCAGCATCCAATCTGGGTGTTATCTTTAATGGTCGGCTAACGTGGTCTAACCACATTAACGTCATCGTTGGTAAAGTTTATGGTATGCTTAGGAACTTGTGGGCTGTTATAGATTCGACTCCCTTTGCCATACGTATGCAACTGGCTAAAACGTGTTTGATTCCTGTCCTTTTATACGGATCTGAAATTTTCGCGAACTGTGATACTGATGATAAGCGGAAACTCAACCTGGCTTATAATAATATAGCCAGATATGTTTTTATTAGGGGACGTCGAGACCATATATCACAATTTTCATACCGGATATTCGGAGTTAATTTTGATAACCTATTGAATATAAAATGCCTTATTCTCCTCCATAAGATTATTACTCTAAAACAGCCAATATACTTATTTAGTAGGATTACATTTGCTAGATCCAACCGCGGTATGAAGATTATCCAACACAGACATAGGACTCTTTTGTCACAACGCCAGTTTTTTATATACACCATCAGTCTTTGGAATACTTTACCTAATTATATTCAGAATATAGGCAATGCAGTTAAGTTCAAAAAGGAGTTATACAATCTGTTCAAGTAGTTTTTAGCATATCTTGATTTTTTTTTTTTTTTTTTTTTTTGTGAATTTTTTTCTCTCTATTTCTATTAATGATTGTTTTTAATTTTTCATTTTTTTACTTGATATATCTTTAAATTTCATTGTATCTTAGTATATGAATATATTTTTACTTTGTTTGTATATTTCTTTATATTTGTATATATTGTTCTTTGTAGTTTTCCTAATTTATTTTTTACACATATTCATTTTTTTATCCTTTTTTGTATCGATTGCTATTTCCCGTGATTTTAACACGTTCTTATTCATTTTTATTTCTACATTATTTCAAACATTTCATTACATATATAATCAATGATTTGTTATTATTTTCTTTCTTTGATGTAGTCCCATAGCACTTTCATTTATAAGATTATTATCTTGTTGTGCTATGACTAATAACAAATAAATAAATAAATAAAAATTTATTAAGAGTGTAATAAATGACAAGTTCGTCACTGTAATGATGGAAAAATTATTTCTTTAATTTTTAAACCATTTATTGAGTTTAAAAAAGTTTTGAAAAAAAATGCATGAACGTAGAAACAAAAATATGAAAAATAATTGAAACTCATAATCATTCACATGATGAGTTTCTGGGAAACAAAAATTATAAATAAAAAGTATACTTCGTATCTCGTTTTGCACAGGCATTTCAAGAAAAAGCTGGAAGAAAAATCAATACGGTCTCTGTGATACGAATAATTTATTATCTTAGAAAAACCTCGGAATTATCGAAGATTAGAGTTTATTGTATTCTTTGCTGACTTTTTTCTCTCCTTTATCAATTTCTTCCAAAATTTTCATAGTCTAGTTTGTGCAATTAATAGCTTCCGACAGTTTTGTCAATGGACTCTGTGTATTATTTCTTCAAGTCTCAATATCTGAAGTCTGCTTGTCTTTACTATGTCGATTTAAAAAAGCTCTGAGTTATCAATACGTGCTATAAACACAATAAACGCAACGCAGCAAGCACAACAATTTTGCAATTGCAACCTAATACTATGTTCAGATATGCACTTTTATTGAGTCAATATTCGGTTTATTTTGTACAATATTTTAAGTGTTCAGACATAATAATATATGCAGTTCAGCTGCTTATTCAATATTCATTTGACAGCTGGTAAACAAAACAGCTGGTTGTTTCAACAACATTGTTTTTATTTTGTTTTGTTGTTTTTTTTTTTGTTTGTCATTGTTGACTTTTGAGTAGTCAAAAATTAACAAAAAGTGTTCGGATAATTATAATATGCGCTCTAAACATACTTATGACACTGCTGCATTTTAAGTTTTACTCAATATTATAATAATTTGCGTATTTATTGCGCAATAATTAATTGAAACTTTATATGAAATATTGAGCTCAATAATGGCGTTTATTGCGATTTACACAATAAAGGTGCATATCTGAACACCGTGTAACGTAAACTGCATGCGTATTAATTATAAAAAAGACAGCGGCAGCAAAGCATAAGCAAAATAAATAAAAATAAACAGTTCGTTAATTCTTTATCAATCGTACCACTAAAATATTTTTTCGTTCTATATCTCATAAGCGTTTTCAAAACCCTTATTTCATGTATGTAATTATATTGACACCATTAATCCCCGCATTGCCAGCACAAAATCCTCTACATGTGAGCAATAATTATCTCATTGCTGCGAATAAAAATAGAAAAATAAAAATAAAAGCAGAATCTTTGCTTGTTGTCGCACTGCCTTTGTAATCATCACTTCCATATACACCCATGTATTTAATTTTTGAGAGAATGCTGCGTTTGTTGCTTTGCGTTTATTGTATTTAGAATAAAAATCTTCTGTACCAGGAAACCGTACTATGTAATCCAAGTTTATAATTTCCGTGTTTAAATTGGCAACACTTTAGCTTCAGTTTTGTATTTAGGCCAATTTTTACCAAACCATTTTCACTACCGATGAGATACCTTTTCCCGGCATTCTTTTGAACATTCTTTTTGCCTCATTTGTCTTTTCATTTTTATTGGAGTTTCATTTCAACTGCTTTAAATATTGTTAAGTTCGTTCCCTGGGTTGAATAAGAGCTGTTGTATTGCGATTACGGTATGCGGACAACATTGACATTATAAGGCGCACCAAGCGCATAAAGCGCACTGCTGCCTCGTCAATGAGCGCAAAAAGAGTTATAATGCCGACAAGCAGGGACATTCGTCGTTAATAATATTTTTCAAGCAACAGTAACACTCTGATCCTTGGGTTGAATAAGAGCTGTTGTATTGCGATTATCGACTTTCAAATCATCGCATATGCAGTCAAAATTGATGACATGGATCGCCGCTCTATTTTCATTAAAAAAATACGTAAAAAAATGTTCAAACAACTTGAAAGTGAGAATAAGACATATGTAGTCAAAATTGATGACATGGATCGCCGCGCTATTTTTATTAAAAAAATACGTAAAAAATCGTCAAACAACTTGAAAGTGAGACTAAGACTTTTTGGTTAACATTTCAATGTTTGTTTTTCGAATTGTTTTTCATTGGCCTTGGTGCTGCGGACTTCTGTACTACAAGGATATAATTTTAAAATTTCTTGCAATATTGTAGAACTAATTTTGAAATCTTTGGTTTCACCGTCCATCTTGGCATTCGTTTCCGGAATAATCTTAGCAAATGCTAAGTGGTAATCGAGCCTCATCAATTACACTATGTGACAAAATTAAAAAAATAAAATACACCCAGCTAATGACATAGTTTAGGTTGTGAGTTTTTCTGAGTAGAACTAAAAAATTTTTTTTTATACATATTTCTTGAACCCTCCAAACTTGTTTTATTTGACAAAAACTGTTTTTTTGGATTTTATGCACAAATTTATTGATTCCACAAACATTTCTGAACCGATGTCTCAAATTTAAACTTGCTTAGAAAGGTAAGGAATGGGCCTTTAAAACGGTATACATATATATTTTATTCAACTTAATATTCTATGAGGTTTGATGAGGTAAACATGTCAAGTACGAATTTTTCTCATATTTTTTCAAATGAACTCTTAGTTCAAAAATTTTCAGGATTTTTATATGGATCTTGATTGTTTATCGGAAAATGTGTCAATTTCACGTTTGACAGACCACCAGAAGTTGGCCAATGTTTGCGCAAAGAGAAATAATAATATTTGCAAAAAACACAAATATTAGCCGACTTCTGGCAGTCGTGCAAACGTAAAATTGACACATTTTGCGATAAACAATCAAGATCCATCAAAACTTTTGAACATTTTTGAACTGAAAATTCATTTCATGTAATGTCATATAAAAAATATAACACTACTGTTACATACATACATAATTGGTCATTACAACCCTTCAGTCAGGTTTACGACCTAGTTTCTCACACCACTTATGTTGTGTGTGTTAATTTTTATACATGAGTGGTGGGACCTACAATTTAAAGTCGACTCCGAACGACAGATTTTTGAGAAACTTTTCATGGCAATTTTATTTACTCTCAGAGTTTTTGCCAGAAATGTGCTGAGAGGATGTCGCCGAAGAAATACTTTTTGTATTTATTTTGATGTCTGGCCTGGGGCTCGAACCCCGGCTTTTCGTCTAATAAGCCAACACACTACCTACTAACACTACTGTTATACTATATAAATAATAACTACGGTAATTTTTGTCCAATTTGATCAAACGAAGTGTCAATCTCTTCACAAGATAATGTAATGTAATGTAATAATGAATATCATCACTTATTTTATAGTTTTTAATTAAATTTTACAATTAAGAATAACTAAACTTAAAAACATAAGAAAAAATCATATTTTCCAAGTTTACCCGATCAAAACTCATAACATGTAAGTTTGAACAAAATGTTTATGTATACGGCTTTAAAGGCTCATCTGCCGCCTTTTCATGAAACCTTAGGTGTTGCAAATAGTTTAAAAAATATTTGGGCGATCAATAATTTTGTGTGAAAAGATCAAAAAAACCGTTTTTGTCAAATAAAATGAGTTTGGAGAGTTCGAGAAATATAGTATATATAAGAAATGAGTTATACTCAATAAAACTCACAACCTAGCTGGTTGTATTTTGACTGTCGCACCGTGTTATTTGTTTTAATTTTGGTTGAGAAACCTTGAGCTTTTTCACTGCCTGCACTTACAGATTTTCCTGCAACTTTTATGCCAGAAAGTTATGCTTTTCTTTTCTAATCATCCCTTACTGACATGCTGACGGTCATTTCAGCCGGTACTTGAGTCCAATACAATAAAGCAGCGCTTATAGAACAGACAGATATACTATAATTAGAATGTATGTGAACTATTTTCACTGAGATTGTTTGGTCTCCACACTTTAACTAATTCTATTGTATGACCAAATTCTTCCAACTAACTTACAATTTCTTTAATTTAAATTAACCCTTATTTTTCGTATGTACTAAATCCTTAACTAGCAGTAGCATTAGTTTTATTGCCCGGCTTTGTTATTGTAGTTTTCTTTTTTTACTTCCCCCAGCAGTTGCATGGTTTTAAGCACTTTCGTTAAACTTTTCACTGTGTAAAGTCGAAAAAAAGTTTAATGAGAGTTTGTTTTTCTATTCGTTCTGTTTTTAATCGCCAGCTATCGATAGTTTAAGTTAAGGCGCAGTCGTTTCTTTTTTCACTCTCAAACTGAAAATGAACATAAAAATTTGCAAAAAAAAAGAACAAGTAACTAAACAGATTTAAAAAAGAAAATATTGCTAAAGTTTCTGAGAAAGTAATTTTAACATGAAGAATGAGGCAATAAAGGAGGCAATAAAATTGCAGGCAATCTTGAATTTTATTTGACAAATTTTAAATTTAAAGAATTTTTTAAATGTAACGAAAAGTTCAACATTACCGTCATAGTTTGTTTCGTACGTCTCTCTGGAGCTAGGCATTCAGTACACAAACAATTATCAATCAATAGAAAGAAGCTGAATACATACAGAAACTCGATGTTTAGTTGCCACATGCATTAACAAATACAATGCACCGAATTTTCCGAACATTTTGGTACCGTGCGAGATTTCAGACAAGGCGATCCCATATTATGCGACCTCTTCAACTTCGTCATGGACATTGTTCAGCGAAAGAGTGAGTGCATCGCAATGGTACTATTTTTCAAAAAAGCGTCCAGTTGCTTGCGTACGCTGACGACATTGACATCATAGGGCATAAAAAGCGAGATATTACTGCTGCCTTTAGTGCTATTGAACGGGTCTACTAAGATGGGTCTGGCAGTAACTGAGAGCAAAACAAAGTATATGTTATCGACAAGTAGAGACGTGGGGCGTATTGATTCTCAGACTATGGCCGATAACTATACTTTTGATATAGTCAAGGAATTTATTTACCTTGGTTTCGCCATTTCCACCAAAAATTATGTTAGTCAGCAGCAGCAGCAGCCTTGAGAGTATTCGAGAGAAAAGTCCTACATAAGATCTTTGGTACCAGTGCGAGTTTGCAATGATTTCCGCATCCGATCCAACAGTGAGCTGTATGATCTCCGCAACGACATAGACGTTGTGCAGCGTATTAATATCTAGCAGCTGAGCTGGTTCGGCCATGTCGTTCGAAAGGAGGAGGATTCTACGGCGAGACGGTTATTTGATGCGGGGACCTACGAAAGTTGGTGAAGAGGACGACCTTGTATGCGTTGGAAGGACCAAATCGAAGAAGCCCTGTCATCGATTGGTCTGACGTAGTCGCTCAAGAAGCAGAGGCGCCTGAAAGAATGTGTTACGGCAGGCCGAAATCCATTAATCGGATTGTTAATGGCCAATTAAGTAAGTAAGTAATGCACTGAATTTCCCGTTACGAGATCTTAGAAAAGCGGACAGATCTCGAACCATTTCTGAAGCGAAGATAACGCGCAATGAATAGTGGATCATATACAACAAGCTGAAGTAGACTTTGGCAAAGTCCGTATTAACACTAAGAAAGGCAAAACTATGTCTCTAGTGGGATTGGAAGGAAATTGTACAACATCAGGTTGTAGAGGCTCATCTAATTATATTGTGCTTAGCTAATAGGATTTTAGCAAGTAATTCAATTAAACGTTTAGAATGAGGTTGTGTTACATACATACATACATAATTGGTCATTACAATTATTCGGTAAGGATTATTACCAAGCTTCTTACACCACTTATGTAGTATTTTTTAATTTTTACATGAGTGACGGGACATACAGTTTAAAGTCGACCCCGAACGAAAGATTTTTGAGAAACTTTTCATGCCAATTTTTTACTCTCAGCTGAGAAGAAATCGCCGAAGAAATAGTTTTTCATATTTTGTTTTGTTGGAGATGTCTGACCTGGGAATTGAACCATGGCCTCACGATTAAAAAGCCAACAAACTACCTACTAGGCTATGGCGACTATTAGCTTCTGTTCCATTATGACAATTCTAAGCCGCATATATTTTTAAGATACGAACTGAGAGAGATAGTCTGGGACATTTTGATACAACCACCACGCGGTAAACGTAGTGAGAGCAATATATTATTGAGAGTGGATCTTAGTTTTGAAGTTTTCGGTGGGGCTAAAAAATATATGTTTGGAAGAAAAAACAGTTCTTAGGTTTATTTTCGATGGTACCACAAAAGTGAATTAATTCTTCCATGACCCCGACGCTATAATAATTACTTTTCTGAGAAGCTTAAAAAAGGATGCGAAATCATTCAATATGTCTACAAACAAAATCGGAAGATGGATATAGAATCGAAATCAAAAAATAACAACTACAACTTAAGCAAATTTTTGGTACATTTCTAGTGACATAAGAACTTACCAAAGTGACCGCATACATTGTGTGGAAATGGTCGTTAAACTGGAATCTGTCAAATGGAAATGGTATTTTTCTTTCTGGTACGACCCTGGATGGGTCTGGATGGCCGCTACGCATGCAATGCATTGCATTGGAACTAGGAAAATATGTTATAGGAAGAAGAAACACTAGGTTTGAATCTCTTTATATCATACGTGGCAGGAAAGACCTCTGCAGGAAGGGAGTTCCACATACGAATAGTTTGGATACAGAACGAATTTTGTCTGTAATGCAGTGTGCGATCCACTGGCCAAGTGACTACAAACGGATGTTCTCAGCAAGAAAGACAAGGGTACGTAGGTATACATGATTCTCGACAACATGTCCTCTAATTTCGCTCGAGCAAACTCGGGTGTAGTGGCGATAGAATAGTGAAACTCAAGCCATATTGCGACGATGCTCCAACGAATCAATAGAAATGGATACCAAACCGTCACGTTAATCATCACCTTCGCCTTCTCCTGTACGCGATTGAGAAACCTCAAAAGAGACTTCGAGGTAACTGTCCATATATGAGAGTTTTATTCCATTCTCAGTTGGATATGGTGTGGGACATGGTGTAACCATTTACAGAAGATCAGAGTGACGTATTTCTTTAACCGGTAAGACCTTAAGGTTGAAAAAGTAGTACAACAGGTTCAGATGAAAAGGTCACGTTCAACACACTGCCGTTGAACTAATTCGCTATGACAGTAATAAAGCTCATCTGAGAAAGAATAAGCCATACAAGAGCAGTAAAGAAGATTTATATTCAGCAAAATGAGTCCACATTATAGCTTTAATCAATGCAACACACTCTATAGAGTGAGTAACCATGCCAGAGTATACAACTCGTATAAAAATTGCTCATTCTATAACATTGAAAATTCAATAAAGCTTTCACATCGTTATTATGGTGATTTCGATAATTGTTTTCCTAGTGGCAATATAAACATTTTTATCGAAGCATCCAGTTCTTATTAAAACTCCAAGCAATCAATTTTAAAGCAGAAACGTATTTTTGATCTCACGATTAACATAAAAGAGAAAAGTGTGTGAAAAGGGTCTTAAAGTTGTCATGACATTTTCTCTAATACACCAGCCACAAAGTATAGCATTAGTTGGTCTAAGAAGTCTCGCCATTGCGGTACTGAAGATAGCAGAACTAATCCGCTATGACAGTAATAAGGCTCACCTGAGAAAGAATAAGTCATACAAGAGCAGTAAAGAAGGTTTATATTCAGCGAAATTTGTCCACATAATAGTTTTTAATAAAAGCAACACATGCCAGAGTGTCCAAAAATTCAATAACTTTTCCACATCGTTATTACGGTGATTTCGATAATTGTTTTCTTAACGCCAACATAAACACTTTTATCGAAGCATTAAATTTTTATTAAAACAGCATCAATCAATTTTAAAGCAGAAACGTATTTTTGACGTCACGATCAACATAAAAAAGAAAAGTGCAGATATTTTCTTAAAGTTGTCATGACATTTCCTTTAATACACCACACACAACGTATAGCATGAATTGGTCAAGAAGTCTCCGACCTCATACACATGATAAAAACTTGCAGTGCCAGAACTCATGTTGTGCTGCAGCCAATGATTGACCAAAACTCTCGTAACCATGTATCACACTTAAAATCATCTTTTGGTGTTATGTTTTTGGTTTTTTTGTGAAATAACATAGAGAATCAATCGATTTTAATGCCATGCAAGAGAAGCATTTATTTTGTCGTACGAGAAGGATTTCTTTATTTTCTTGTCATTTCTTGTCTCGTGTAAAACTTTTTAGGTTTTTTTGCAAAGATGCTGTTTGAATAAGATTTTACGGTCAAGGACTGAGATGAAATGTTTTTGAGACAAGATGATCGGTAAATCAAACTAAATGAACTAAGGATAATCGACTGGATTAAGTCTTCCGATTTGGTTAGCTAGTATCTAAACTTAATATAGTTAAATAGTCTATTTGATTTAAAAAACGTAACAACACGAACTTTTATATAGGCTAATACGATGAGAGACATTAGGAATCGTAACTACCCCACGATAGTTTAAATAGTACAATCACGGTGATACCCGATACAATGTGAGGAGTTAATGGTGTTTTGAGATTGAAAAGAGGCTTAATCTGTTGGCAACATTAGTGTTGGCTAACTGCACAGTTCTTAGCATACAAACAACCTAACCTGTAAGTGAGCATAAATGAGATCTGATCATATGTTCATTAACAGAAACACGCAAACTTATCTACTCAATAAGCGGTCACAAGCAATATTCAAATAATAATATTCCGTCATTCCAGTAAAAACTACCCGACGTTCTCTGAACAGAATTTATATTGTTTGATTAATTGTAAGGCTTGACTATCTTTAGGAATACGAATATCTCTGGCGAGTACTTGGTGGTATCTTCCCTAATTTGAAACCGTGTATTAATCCATGAAGTACACCGCAATAATTGTTTCTGCCTTAGATACTGCTCCTCGCATATATTTTTAATCCATCAACGACAATCTCTAAATATGTGGACAGGAGGATAATTTTCGAAAGAAACTTCTTCTGACTGTCACCGATGTTCGAGAAATAGCGAAGCCAGAATCTATTTGTTCTTCATTCAGTCGAATGGACACAATACAACGTCACTGTATTTCCTGACCGCGTCTTTACCACGGTTCCAATCAGTTTTGTGATGGGTTGAATCGCTACTGATTGTAAGATGTAACTTCCCAAGGCGGTAATATCCAGGTGGCAGATAGGCCAGTAAGTAAGGGGCTGTTCTAAAAAGTTTGCCAGCTTAAGCACCAGTAGCTCTAGTCATTCCATTATTTCTTGTAAAAACTTGCCTAATCCATACAGTCTGTATTAAGGGGCACGCTTTTTTCGATTATCATCCAGTCCTGCTATTTTGTTGTATTCAATGCGAAAGTAGACATAAGTGATTTTGTTAGCAATTTTAAGGCCATTATTACAACTTGTCGTTAACTAAATGGAGGGTTTTAATGGGCAGATAAATTGTTTTTCATTTCATTAGTGGACAATATGGTAGAAGTGAGCGTTAAGCTAAAGGGAGGATCTTCCTACCGGTAACTTTTAAAGTTAAGTTTATGTTGTGTTGCCATACATATATATATATTATTTTCAATATGGCAACTTCAAATATAAACAAAATGAGCATATACAACAAAAAAACGAAGCCAGTCGTTGCCACTGCGTTTAAAAAGAACTTGTTTAATTGAGTAGTGTTATCGACATGGATCCGGCACTGTCATATTTTTGAAAAAGTTAAGTTTATTTGTCATTAGGTTGTCATAACGTAAAGAAGTTAAAAGTGACTTTAAAGTTCACTTTAGCTAAAGTTAACTTTAACTAAACCCAGCTTTGCAGCACCTTGATTTCGGTAACTATACTCCCTGGACTAAACTAATTTCAGTTTCTCGTTGGTCATTTTTAACAGCCTGAGGTAGTGACCGATATTGAGGGTACTAGAGAGAAACTTCTACTTATATTTGGTGAGAATAATAACATCATACCTCCGTGTCAGAGTTCAAAATTGATATACCAGAAGGAGCTTTCCTAGTTGGCTATGCAAATTACATTGCAGTTGTAATACAAACTTGCATCATAGAAGATTCATATCGAAGACTGAGACATGCTACGATACACACAAAAATGTGGTTCCAACCACACAAATTTGGAGCTGGTCATATGTACATACAACCATGCTGCTATTAATAACTTGGCTCCGTTATCTCACGGAGGTTAGTATGACAGTAGGTAAATATATTAGATATTCTAGATAATCCCTTTGGAATGGGATTGGATAAGAGACTCACATTTTCCACAGAAAGGGTACTGTAGGCTAACTAATCGCCAAAGATAAAATATTGCTTATGGAGTCTAATAATTCTTCTCAATGAATACGAAATACCATGGAGATACGACTGACTATACACAGACTACCATCTGTGCAGAGAATCATAGCAATGATAGTTGAATCGGCGTCCTATACGGTATCTGGACTGGCTGTACATAGTGGCCACTGCTCTCAGGTCATGATAACTCAAATAATATTTATACAATATGAATGAATTGAGAGGAAGCAAACGAGCGAAAGGCCGTGGAGTTAAGAATTAAACTTTTAACGCCAGAAAACATTACGGAGAAGATTATCGAAATAGAAGAGAACAGAAAATAGAAGGAGGAAACTGAGCTTGACAAAATGTGAAAATCAGGCTTGGCTACAACCATAAAAGTAATGGAGTGAAACAGTGGGAGTGAAATAGTGAAAGCTACCTCGAAGAAGTACCACGATGGTCAAAGTTCCAGCCGAATCGTAGGGGGCTTCTATTTGATGTTGAAATTATTAAGCGCGACATAAAATAAAATCCTTCCTCTTTATTTGGCACTATTCGTCCCCATTGCTATTACAATTGCTAGCCTTCACTAACTATAGTGGCTATACGGATAGTAACTGTAAAATCTGTGTTATGTCGGCTATAGTCTGCCAACATTGCCAACATGATACCTCTAATATATCTTCTGCTACAGACTTCATCTATTATTAACCTAGTCTTTCTGGCATTTGTTTGCAGTCGAAATCAAATCGTTGTATACAATTTAATCTACCCACCCATTGTGCATTCATTGTAATTGTAAAGCAAATGACAATTGTTCCAAATTCATACATTCATTCGTTGGCTACATACATACGTAATGTTGGTAGTATGGCAAGTAAGTGCATAACCATCAACAGCATGAGTACGAATGTGCTGCAGATGTTTTGAAAATAACAACCGGCAATTTAGGCCCTTAATATATCAGGTTTTCCAAAAGTGATTCTGTGTTAATGTGTATACTTGCGAATTTCCAAACGTTTGCACACATTTTTGGATATTGAGTACATTGTGCAACATAATCACACCCATGCATGTATATACATATGTTGTGTAGCATTTTTTTGCATTAAAATAAAGCATTTACGTTCAATGGCATGTTGGATAACAAAAATTCGTAGGAGTAATATTGAGAATTCAAGTGGAAAAAGAATTTGGGAAATATGATTTGTTGCAAGTTGGTACAAGAATGTGTGGCAAAAATTATGGGGATTTTAAAATTAAAAAACTGTAAATTTAAAAAAAAGATGGAAATAATTTAATTTACTTGAAGACATTCAAACATATGCTCAAAATAATAAGTACACCCTATATTTTTTTAAAGGCTCATAGGCGAAAATTTCAATTAAAATAAAAAACAAATACTAATTTGTTTTGTTAAAGCATTAGCAATTAAATAAATACGAAAACAATAACAAAAAACAAAAATTAAATTCAGTCTTTGAAGTAGTAGTACCTTTAGTTAAAATAATTAAAAAAGTAAAAAAAATCAATTTTTTTCTCCCAAATTGGCTGAGTTTCGTTAATATCCGGTGCATCCACTTTTATTTTCAATTATTTTGTTGACTCTTTTTGGCATGTTGGCAATAAGTTTCTACTGGTATTTCATACCAAGTTTTTTGAAAAAATTCCACAACTGATCTTTATTTTTAAAATCCTCCTTTCCAATGTTTTGTTTCAACTCTCCCCAAAGATTTTCGATTGGATTTTCAATCAAGAAGGGCAACATTATTATTTTAGAATCAATTCTTTACCAACTTAGAAGTATGGTTCGGATCGTTATCCTTTTGGAATGTCCATCTAAGGGCCATACTTTCCTCAGCATAAGTCAACATTGTATTTTCCAAGATATCTTTGTGTTGGAATCTGGTCATAGTGTAGGTAATTCGATGTATCGGACTAATACCATATCACGAGAAACAAACCCAGACCATAATATTGCCGACCCCGTGCTTGACCGTCTTCTTTGTAAAGCGAACACAGTCGTTTCCAAATAAATTAATTTTTGTTTCATAGCTCCACAAAATGTTTCGCCATTTTTTCACCGCCTGCTCCGGACCAATTGGAATAACTTACAAACGCCAATCTAGCCTCTAATTTTTTTTTGTCTAAGCAAAGAAACTGTTCTGGCTATCCGTCCTGGTAAATGTGCTTCTTGTAGGCTACAATGAACCGTTCGCGATGAAATTACATTTCCAATTTCTGCTGAAATCGCTCTTAAAGACACAAGCGAGCGCTAGTTCGCAAGTGTTATAATACGGATGTCTGCTGTTTTTAAAGTTTTTTTGGGATTTCCGCGAGTTTCAATGGGCTTTTCAGGCCTTAAAGCATTTTGTGCAAAAAAGCCACCGATTCATAGTTTCTGATATACATCGAAGGCTTTGGCCACTTTTTCTTAATCTTGAAATAATTTTTCTCTCCTCCGGAGAACAATGACCTTTTCGCCCCATGGCTGATATTTTTACTACATATTTTGTCGTTAGGACTCTGTTAGCAATTGTTTTTATTGCCTTATCTTATCACAACCGTGAATCTGGTATTTCATATGTAGTTGCAGTGCACTAAGCGTCCGCAACTTTTTTCCGAATGTCATAGTTTGGTTGGTCTTTGGTTTATACAACGAAGACGACAATTAGTAAAGATTAGAAGTCGTCGTATGTTGTTTTTGGATAACATCCAAGTTTGGCATTTAGGATTTAACCAATGTATTCTACTCTTGAATTTTAAGATGTCTAGATAAGTCAGCTCAGTCAGATCTCTCTCTGTTCCTCAATAAGTACGAGTTTGTGAGTGTAACTCTATTTTAACTCTCCTATGTAAACATTAAGCTCCTTAGTAAAATATTATTTCGTCGGTTAAAAATAAACCAAAGGAAAATAATTAAACAAAACAAATAGACAACAACAAATTACACACATCACCCGGTACACAGAAAACACAGTCAGCCATTAATTGTTAGTGACGTGACGCGAGTCTGTGACTAATCAATGAGATTTGTATTAAAAAATGCGCGTTAAGCACAGTGGTATTGAACACCGAATATTTGAGCTTTGCTAATAAGGATCATAAAGTGTTATTAGTAGGCATTGGCTCGGCCATGTCGTTCAGATAGAAGAGAATGTTCCTGCGAGATGGCTATTTGAAGCCGGGATTAGCGGAAGTCGCCGATTAGGACGAGCTTGCCTGCGTCGGAAGAACCACATCAAGGAAGCCCTGTCATCGATTGGTGCGTCCAACTGGCAAAGACTCCAAAGAAGCAGAGGCGCCTGTAATGGTGTGTTAAGATAGTAAATTCGATAAAATGTCTGTTAATGGCCAATTAAGTAAATAAATTAGTAAGTACTACCTAACCTTTATATATAACCATACATATTACTAGCTGTAATTCCTCTAAATATTCACTGTTAACCTTAAATTAAAATTAATGGTAAGCACCGTTGAACGTCTTTCAAATACTCCACATAAAGTATATAATTTTTGTGCCAAAAAAAAAAACAAAAGCAAAAAAAAAAAAGTCGCCGCAACCTAGTAGGTACAGTGTATTAGACAAGAACCCGTGGTTACAAATCGTAGCTCAGATGTCTTGAACAAAATGAAATTTGAAAAATTATTTCTCTCGGCGACTTCCTCTCAGCAGCATTCTGACAAAAACTTTGGGAGTAAATAAAATAGCCATGAAAAGTTTCTCACGAAACTGTTGTTTGGGGACATACTTGGATTCGATAAATCACGCGATATTATTTGCTTTGCCTTTTTTTGGTTCAATTTATTAAAGTAAACTAAATGCCTGTAATTTCGCATGCAATAAAACCGTTTAAAAAGTTTAAGGGAGCGTGAACAGCACAACAACAAAGAAGAACTGGGAACAGATATAATAAAAGTGTAATAAGCGACAAGTTCATCACTGTAGCGATGGGATAAATTATTTCTTTAATTTTTAAACCATTTATTTAGTTTAAAAAAGTTTTGAAAGTAATTCATGAACGTAGAAACAAATATATGAAAAATAATTGAAACTCATAATCATTCACATGATGAGTTTAACAAAAATTATAAATAAAAAATGTATACATCAGTATTATATCGTTTTGCACAAGCATTTCAAGTAAAACAGAAAAAAAATCAGCACGGTCTCTGTGATACGAATAACTTTTTCTCTTAGAAAAAACCTCGGTATTATCGAAGACTAGAGTTTATTGTATTCTTTGCCGACTTAACATTTTTCTTTCCTTTATCAATTTATTCAAAAATTTTCATAGTCTGTGCAATTAATAGCTTTGTCAAAGGACTTTGTGCATTATTTCTTAAAATCTCAATATCTGAAGTCCTTACTATGTCGATTTAAAAGTGCTCTGAGTTATCAATACGTGCTATAAACACAATAAATGCAACGCAGCAAGCAAAACAATTTTGCAATTGCAGCCTAAGGTAAGCTGCATGAGTATTAATTATAATAAAGACAACGGCAACCTATTTCACGCATGTTATTATATTGACACCATTAATTCTCGCAGTTCTGAAAGTAATTCATGAACGTAGAAAAAAATATGATAAACTTCCACTTGATAAGTTTTTCAATTTTATTCGTTTTAACTGTTTTTTTTGGAAAGATTATAAATAATAGAAAGAGACATACATATGCATACATCTTATCTCAATTTATAAAAAGATAATCAATTCGATCTCTGTGATAGGAATAATTTTTTTATCTCTTAGTAAAAATCTCTGTGTTATCTAAAACTACAATATTGTTACGAAAATGGAAATGGTGTTTTGCTTCCACATCGTTTAAATTGTAAACAAAAGCTACAAAAACAAAAAAAATATTTGTTTACATGATAAACAAGTAAACAAAAGGCAAACAACAAACAAAGCAAAAAACACTGCAATGACAAACGTAAACAAAATACATAAACAACAATAACGTAAACAACATATTTACATTTACAGTGATTTCGCGAAGGCGAAGTCATTCTCCTTCAAGAACATTCATCGGACTGTTTACTCCGCGATATAAAAGACAGGACAAAGCAGGCAATGGAGTCAGTAAAATTTCAGTGAGTCTTGTTTGTAGATGCGTTGCGTGTGAAGAGAATAATCGTGGTTTGAAGATCTCCGTTATAAAGATCTGCCGTGCAATTGAGTGTAAAGAAGAATAACAAACAAAGTAAATTGCCGTTGTTTACATCAAATTGTGATCAGCGGCACACAGATTTGTGCGAACAATAAAGAATTTCTATAAAACTAAATAAAAAATTTACTTTTTTTTATTTGCAATCTACGAACTCATATTTTAAACGTTTTTAAAAGGGTAAAAACGTAACGGTATATTGTATTCATTCAAAAGAAAAGCTTTAAAAATTCACACAAAAACTGTTAACAGACTTGAACTAGCTCATGTCATAAATGGAATTTTTAGTTAAAACGATTTAATCTCTTAATTGAAGTCGCCGTAGTACGAAAAGGCAACTTTCTTTCATCAGTCCTCTGGCAAAAGCGCTGAAAGTACCATGAAAATTTTCTCAATAATCTGTCGTTCTGAACCGTTTTTTAACTGTAGATTTTGTAGGTGTGAGAAGCCTGGTCATAGTCCTGACTAAAGAGTTACAATGACCATGTAATATATCCTGATAACCGGTAATTTTTTGGAAATAAATGCTTTATTATATTCCTTGAAAGAATATGTCATCCAACGTAGTTTTCATCAGAAACTTTTCCCATCCTGGTGGTAATTCATTGGGTTTTTGATATACTGCTCTATTCCAGTGAGAGAGTTCTGTACCGATCGAAATAAATAGTAATCAGAATGGCACAACTATTATCCGCTATTATTGACCGGCATCGGAATATATATCCGATTGTTGTCATGATGAAAAATTACGGCCTCATTTCTGGTTGCGTATTCAGGGCATTTTTCGGCCAAAGCTCGCTTTAACCGAATTACATGTTGTCTGTACAAGCCTCGCATGGTAGCCTGGCCTAAGTTAACAACACATAATGGACCACATCCTTCTGATTCCACCAAATATGGTACAGAGCAATAACTTGACATTGTCGTAGTGGATGCACAAGGGAACAAGATTTTATTAATTCTACACTGATGGCATCAATAACAAAGGACTTGGTTTTGACAAGGAGACTAGGAATAATTAATTTTAGGGGAAGTGTAAATGCAAGCGAGGTATTTAGAAATTCATTAAAAGTTTCAAGCAATCAAATTGCCATTCAACATTTGTGCAGAGTCTTTAATTTTTGTAATTAATGGTGATATTAAAGTTACGTTTGGGTGCCCTGGTAGTCTAGTGGGTAGTGTGTTAGACTATTAGCGTGAGGGTCTTGGGTTCGATTCCCACCAGAGACTCTGGTCTGTGACACTACACCGAGCATATGGTCAAGTTACTCCGCTCGTATATAATTAGAATATAATTTTTAATTGTTTGTAATTAATAAATAAATAAATAAAATACGTTTTTTACAAAAACAAAACGATGCATTAAACAAACCTGTAACAATAACAACACCCACCAGCCTAAAAAAGGATAAACAAGTAAACAAAAATACACAAACAACACTACAGTAATAAATGTAAACAACGATGCTTTTAATAAATGTAAACAACGATGTTTACATTTATAGAGATTTCGAGAAGGCGAAGTCATGAAAATTCACCTTCAAGAACATTCATTAGACTGTTTACTTTGCCATATAAAAAGCAAGGCAAAGCAGGTGACTGGGTGAGTGAAGTTCAGTCAGTCTTCGGTGAAGACGCGGTGTGCTTGAAGACAGTAATCGTGGTTTGAAGATCTCCGTTACAAAGATCTGTGCGAATAATAAAACAATTTTAATTAAAACTAAACACAAATTTATTTTTATTTTATTTGCAATCTACGTGCTCATATTTTATATTTGTTATAGATTGGGGAGATATGCAAACCATAGACGACGTCTTCAAAATTTTAACGATAATATCATCCATGTAAGAAATGTTCGAATTATAAATAGTCAAACCGCTGACTACTTCAATAAGTTATACTTTATCGTGGTAGTTGTTCCACAGAGTGCGCTGTTGGGGAAAAATATGTTTTTGGTTCGCGACATCTGATATGCTCAGTAACCTCAGAGATCTTGTTTTCTTAGCAACAGTATAATAAGTTCTATTAAAACTGCAGTGAAAAAATCAATTTTAAAAAGGAAATGTGATGTGAAATGTGATGTGCTGACAGTCATTTTAAACAGGAGATTAATCCAATAATTTTTTCCCATGACTTCGGCTTCATATTTTTCAAACCACCTTTAAGTGTCATTTCACAAATTTTTTTAATTTAAACTTTTTTCTTATTTTTCTTAAGTATTAAATGCACAACTAGCAGTTGCACTATTTTTACTACCCGTCTTTTTGACAATCCCCCAGCTAATGTCAGGCTTTAAGCACTTCCGTTAACTTTTTACTGTATGGGAAAAAATTTTAACGAGAGTTTGTTTTTCTATTCGTTCTGTTTTTAATCGCCAGCTATCGATAGTCTCAGTTAAAGGCACAGGCGTGTTTTTTGTTGTTGTTTTTTTTTCACTCTCAAACTGAAAATGAACGTAAAAATTTACAAAAAAAAACAAAAAAAAACAGATTTAAAAAAGAAAATATTGCTAAAGTTTTCATACATGAACAATGAGGTAATAAAAGAGGCAATAAAACTGCAGGCAATCTTGAATTGTATTTGAAAAACATTTAAAGAAAAACATTTAAAGATTTTTAGAAATGAAATAAAAATATTATCGAATTTTATTTCGAATAAACCTGACTATTAATGCAGCAGATCAGGTTCAGATTAAAAGGTTATGTTCAACACACTCTCCATTGCGGTATTAAAAATAGCAGAAGAATCCGCCATGACGTTAGCAAAGCTTATCTAAGAAAGAATAAACAATACGGGCAATAAATAAGCTGAATATCAAGCGAAATAAGTCCATGAGAAAGTTTTAATAAATGCCACAAACTCCATAAAATCAAAGTATAAAGCTCCCATAAAAACCACTCATTCCATAACACTGAAAATTCAATAACTATTCCACATCGTTATTATGGTGATTTCGATAATTGTTTTCTCAGCACCAACATAAACACTTTTATAGAAGCATCAAATTTTTATTAAAACTGCATCAATCAATTTTAAAGCAGAAACGTATTTTTGACGTCACGATAAATATAAAAAAGAAAAGTGCAGGTATTTTCTTAAAGTTATCATGACATTTTCTTTAATACACCACCCACAACGTATAGCATGAGTTGGTCTAAGAAGTCTCTGACCTCATACACATGATAAAAACTTGCAGTGCTAGAATTTATGTTGTGCTGCAGTCAATGATTGACCAAAACTCTCGTAATCATGTATCGCAAATAAAATCGGCATCTGCTGTGATGCTTTTGTTTTTTTTTTACTAAAATAACATAGAAAAGTAATCGATTTCAATGCCATACAAGATAAACATTTATTTTGTCGTACAAGAAGAATTTCTTTATTTTCTTGTCATTTCTTGTCTCGTGTAAAACGTTTTACGTTTTTGCATAGATGTTGTATGAATAACAACTTATGGTCAAGCACTGAGATGAAATGTGTTTGAGACTGTGGTAGACAAGAGTGATCGATAAATGGAACTACATGGGCTAAGGATAAAGGAGAGTTGACTGTATTAACTCTTCCGACTTGGTTAGCAACTTCCTTGAGTAATAGCCTACGAATACGAGATTGAATTGAAGAACTTAACAAGACGAATTTTGATGTGGACTATGATGAGAATCATTAAGTATCGTAACTTCCCCACGGCAGTTTTAATAGTTAATCCACGATGATATCCGATACAATGTGAGACGTTAATGCAACTCTCATAGTCTCTTGAGATTGTAATGAGGCTTTATCTGCTCTCAGAGAACAATAAGGTTGGTTTATTGGATAGTTCTTATCATTCAAACAACCTCAACTGAAGATGAGCATAAAGGGAACAGAAACACGTAAACTGGTGCGCATCTACACTAGTCCATAAGCGATATTCATATAAGAATATCCCGACATGCCAGTAACAGTTACCTGGCTTTCTCTGAACAGAATTTATATTGTTTCTAGTAATTCTAAGGTCTGATTATCTTTAGGAACACGAATATTCCTAGCGAGTACTTGGTGGTAGATCCCCTACCACAATAATTTTTTCTGTCTTAGATACTACCCCCTCGCATATATATTTTTTAATCCACCGACGGCCACGCCAATCACTAAAGATGTGGACTTTGAAACCATTCTCGAAAAAAACTTCCTCTGACTATCACCGATGTTCGAAATATGGGGTCCATTTTGTTTCTCTCTGAAGAATGGACAAAATGGAACGTCACAATATTTTCTGACCATATTTTTATAACCATTCGGGTCAATTCTGTTATGCAATGAATTGATACAATTGACGACCCAGCTTTTCGAAATCTGTACTGATAGCAGGATGTGCCTTCTCAAGGCGAGAAGCAGATAAGCTAGTATGTAAGGGGGTCTTCTTCTTGTATATAAGCGTCTCCTTTTTCATTCATTATAAGGCACTGTTTCTTACTGACAGTTTTTAAAAAACTTTACTAATACATACAGTCTGTATGGGAGATGCTTATTTTGGAATGCCATCCACCCCTGCGGTTTTATTGAAGTCAATGCGAAAGCAGAGATTAATAATTTTGTTACCAATCCTACCGAGCACCCCTGTACTAACCAACTTTATCGATGAGTTTAGTGATGCGTGCGCTCAAGTGAGCTCAAGTGAGTGCTCAAAGCAACCACTCCAATCTACCTAACCAGCTATCGTACCAACCCTAAAGAAGGTCCAGTGGCTATAGTAGCTATACATTACTATGGCTATGGTTGATTTTAGCTCCTCGACTATTGGGTTGTTGTCTCTAAATTGCTGTGGTTGTTTCCTTTCTTCAGATATGTTAATTTTTTGTGCACAAATTTGTTCCCAGATTTTGGTAATTATACTCCCTGGTCTACAATAATTTCAGGATCTGATGAGAATAATAAAATCATACCTTCGCGACATAGTCCAATTGAGAGGCTCATATACCAGAAGGGAATTTCCTAACAAATGAGATAAACTAAATATATGAAATTGCAGTTGTAATATAAACCTCGATCATAGAAGATTCACAACGAAGACTGAACCAAGTTGTGATACTCACAATGATGTAGTTGCAATCACATAAATTGGAGCTGGCCACACTAAGCCCCACGAAGGTGTGTATGGAGTAGGCAGTGTTGTACGGCTCTCAAGTGACTCCGTAAATTGCATCGGAATACGGTTGGATACGAGACCAACATTTTCCAACCACATACAGTACTCCACGGAGAGAACATGAAATAGAACGGCCAAGTTGAGAAAGTTGATGACGAATGTAGGCTGGCAAGGCAAGAAATTACTAACAGAGGCGTCGAATAATCGTTATTTATGAATGCGAGATATGAAGTCCAAAGGTAAATAGACTAATATCTGTACAGAGAAGAATAACACACACACTCAGTGCACTATACGGTATCTGGCTGTACATATGTATCAGCAGACTGCATTCAAGTCATAGTTACTTCAAAAAGTATTTATACAGGATGAGTGAATTTTGTCCAACATAATGTATTTCTGAGGGAGAGGGATTATTTGATCGCCTTATTTCAATCCAACTGATGGGAAAAAAGCGAAAGGCCTTGGAGCTAAGAATTGAACCTTTAACTCCAGAAAACATTACGGAGAATTGACAGATTGTGGAAATCGGGCTTCACTCAACCGAAAATGTTATGTAGCGAAACAGTCATAGTGAGGCCCCGGTTCAAACGCTAGGTCAGTCATCATTTGCAAAAAGAAATTTAAAAATTTTTTTTTTTAGGGGACTTCCTCTCCGCAGATTTCGGGCACAAACGCTGAGGATAAAGAAAATTTCTCAAAAAAATCTGTCATTCAGAGTCGACTTTAAAATGTAGGTCCCTCTACTGATGTATAACATTAACATACACAATATAAGTAGTGTGAGACACTAGGTCGGAATCCTGACTGAAGGGTTGTAATGACAAATTACATATGTATGTATGTGTATGTCTTTTTACTACCAACCATACATGGTACAATACTGCGTTTTTCGACAGAAATAAGGCTTTATCAGTACCCAAGAAAGCTAATTTCACCGAATGCAGAAACTTGAGAGGAATCACACTTCTAAACAATGTTTTATGGATAACGTTATCACACGATAACGGATAACGATAACGGAATCACACTCCTAAACAACGTTATCCATATAAGTGTACACAATGAGCCTTATGAGTCACCAAGTGATCTTGCCTATGAACGGCAAGCTACCCGCTAACCTAACTTAACCTACAACTCTAACATAATAAACAGACATCTTTTTAGGAGACCGTAGAGATAGTACAATTGTCAAGATCTTTTATAAAAAACGATTCAAACGATTCAAAAAACGATTCATCCAAACCTTAATCCTTTAAGAAAAATATCAACATCACCTGCCAGTCCTGTTTCCACTATAAATCAATTTCAAAATTTACGAAGGACAGGTATCCTTATCTTATCCTTATAATGTAAGTAATCAGCGAAAGCTATTACTATGATAGGTGTTTAGTTTTTCACAAAGGAAATTTTTATAGAATTTGAGAAAAGTTTGAGCTGCTGCCCATTAGATTCACAGGTTTTACAATCGACATTTGTTCATTCAATCCAGTTTAACCGATTCAGTAAGTGCATCGTAAAAGGATTTACATCAAAAAACACTTATCGATTCATATTCTCAAATACATACATAGTACATACATATTTTGTCATTATAGCCATTTAACCAGGATTACGACCCTACAGTTTAAAGTCGACTCCGAACGACAGTTTTTTAAGAAATTTTTAATAGCGATTTTAATAATTCTCAGAGTTTAGTCGCCAAGGAAATATTTTTTCATATTTTCGTTTTAATGTCTGACCTGGGGTTTGAACTCCTTATGTCTAATAAGCTAACAGACTACCTACTAGACTATGGCGACTTATTCTCAAATAGCTAAGGTTAAACCTTAAATTGAACTTAAAATTTATTATAATACTCTTTTAATAAAAATGTTCAGAAAAGTTTTTTTTTCGATAAAAACCGATAAAAAAAAGACTTTAATTAAATTGTCATTGGTCTTGTTGTCATTGTTGTTATTCAGCATGAACAATAATACAAATTGCCTGCGAGGTGTAAATTTAATTTAAAATCGGGTAACATTTGCTGCATTGGCTTGTTCTTTAATGATAAAAAAATTTCTTTCTACATTTAACCATCATACCGAGTAAAAAACATCGTTGCGATGCGATTTTGAAAAAAGAAACACAAAATCAAAGAACTTTTTTTATAGGATTTAACTTACACAAGGAGTATGAAAAGAGTAGAAGTTCTTCATTTCTTTAATAATGAAAAACAAGAAAAATTCTCTCGTAAATTCTCGTTTTTCATTACATTATTATTGTGCGAGCAGTATTCATTCAGTGAACGTTAAATTCCTTTTTTCTTTCATTCATTTTCTCTTATCTCTTAATGAACTTAATTATAAAGTCTACTCAACAACAGTCGGAAAAAAAGGAAATGAAAAACATTTACAAAGACACCACATAGCGGTAAAATTTTTCATATTTCATAAGCATGTGTATGAAAGCATGTGTATGTAGCAGGTGTATGTAAGTATGTGTATATAAGTATTATCTGTTATGAAAAGTTTCTGAAAAATCTGTTGTTCGGAATCGACTTTAAACTGTACGTCCTGCCGCTCATGTATAAAAGTAACATACACGACATGAGTGATGTGAGAAATTTCCTGACTGAAAGGTCATTACAACCAATTATGTATGTATGTATGTGTATATAAGCATTGTGTTGCCTTATGGCGCATGGCCACACATCAAATATAACTGACCAAATTTGCATATATGCTGGTAATATTTTTTTTTGCTTAGCACAGCTACAGATCAAAAGTGAACCTTAAAACTTCATTGTATTGCTGTTGTGAAGAAGAAAAGAACATATGATGTATGCAACGCAGGTAGTAAAACTCTAAAGTATTTTGATATTCTTCAAACTCATCTCGGCCTTTACGTGTGAGTGTTTTTTTTTATCAACAAATTAACAAAAAGGCGAGTTTGATCCATTATTTGATGTATGGCCAAGCAACTTTAAGCAAAATTAATCTCTTTGTTAAGGTTTTCAAGCGACAACATGGGCTCTTCTCTACATATTTTCGTTATTTTTATAGTTTTTAGTGAAAACTGGATTAAGCACGGGTTTTTATTAAGAGTTTTTAAGAGACAGCAATTGTGAAAAAATTACTTTTATTTTTAATTAGGAGTTAGGAGGTGTCACCCAGGGGATTTTACAAATTCCGTGGTTTTGTTATAGCAGCACAAAACAGAATACATATTGTTACATATTGTCGCTTAGCATTAAAATTATAAACAAAGCCTACAAAAACAAAACAATTCAGTAAACAAACCTGTTTACAAATTATCGTACTGCTTAATATAACAACAAACATCAGCAAAAAAGGTAAACAAGTTAACAGAAATACAACAACAAACAGCAGCATAAAGAATGGTAAGCAAATAAACAAAAATATATCAACAACACTACAATAATAAACGTAAGCAACGATGTTTACATTTATAGAGATTTCGAGAAGGCGAAGTCATAAACGTTCGCCTTCAAGAACATTCATCAGACTATTTATTTTGCTAAGGCAAAGCAGGCGACGGAGTTAGTAAAAGTTCAGTGAGTCTTGTATCGAATAATTGTCTAGCAATTGTTATAGTTTATGCGAAGGGTAATAAACAGAGGAATAACAAAGAAAAGCAATTGTTGTTGTATACATCAAGTTGTGAACAGTGGCACACAGGATTGTGCGAATAATAAAGAATTTTAATTAAAACTAAACACAAATTTATCTTTGTTTTATTTGCAATCTACGAACTCATATTTTAAACGTTTTTAAAAGGTAAAAATGTAACATTCTTTGATTGCCTTGAAATGCTCTCTACAAGAACTATCCAGTGTTATTCCTCGATATTTTACAATCAACAAAGGTCAATAATATCGGATTTACAAATATTCGGTAATATGTTCAACAAGCGTCATTAGTGGCAATCTCTTTCAAAACTTTGAGAACTGCAATAATATAAAATGGCCCATAGTCATCATTCGCTAATGATAGAGCAATAACATGTAAGGGTTCATCTGCTACAATCCTAGTAACGTTGGGTTCTTATGAACGCATCAAGCATATATACATACAAAGTCACCAAGTCCGCCAGAGTTGCAAGATGCAACAATTTTTCTCTGTTTATTGATAACACTGGACGTTGACAGTCGCCGCAGTCTAGTAGCTAATGTGTTGGCTTATTAGACACGAGGCCACGGTTCAAACCCCAGGTTAGATATCTCAAATAAAACAAAATCTTCAAAAATATATCTTCGGCGACTACTTCTCAGCGGATTTCTGGCAAAAACTCCGCGAGTAAAGAAATTGTTATTCCTGCCACTCATATATAAAATTAATACACATATCACAGGAAGTAACGCTGACTGTAGGGTTGTAATGACCAATTATGTATGTATGGTCGTTGACAGAGTTCCACGTCAGGATAGCCCATATAAAAGTCATGATGCAGAAAAACTGGTCTGGTCGTACCAGTTATTTCTACGAGGGCCCTAAGCACTTCAGTAATTTATTTGAATTTTCTTGTTTATGTTCACGCTTTCCCTTCAGTACCAACCCGTCTTCTTCACGCATTAGCAGGTCGTGCCCTATTATTATTATTGGCGTAAAGAGGTGCTACGTATTACAACCATACTATATGTTGTACTCCCATCCAACTTTACAGGTTTATGTAATGACCTCTCCAAGTCTATTACCCTGACAAACTTCGGGTGTCTACAATGCCAATTTCTTGTCTATCACTTGAGATGCACCCAGCTGTTTGCTTCTGGGAACTAAGAAATTATGGTATGGAAGGGCATAGTGGTAATGGATATTAGATTTGAATATGTTTATAAGTGATAGGCGAAAGTTCGCATATGGATACTGCGGCTAAAGATCAAAATGCCTTAGAATATAGACATATTCACAGTCCGTAATTTGGATATCACAAAAGGGAGCACTTATCTCTATTCCTCTCACTGCTCTACAATAATCCTAAGCAGCATGAATTATGAGAGACAGGCTCGCGGGCCTTTCAGCCGGAAATCATGGCTATTCTTTAAGTCACTAAATCACTGCTCTAAAGCAGAATATTCCCTGAGCATATAATGACCCTGACAGCAATAAAATCATATTCGAAAGTCGTATCGATATCTAACTTGCCTACTTTGTTATTATTCTCTTGGAAATGGTATACACTGAAAGAACGTTGCTAAAACGATACCGAACTGTAAAATCTCCTATAGCACGATTAAGCTGCAAATTAGGTTTGTGCAATACTTTTTCGACAATATTCTGACAATATTTCGCCACATGTCTAAAAAGTAATATTCGTTTGATATTTTTTTTTTTTTTTGCTTAGTTTGCCACTTGAGTAACTTCACGATGCTTAACAGGCTTACAATGCTTATAATACCAATAGCAAGTATTTTAAAGTAGACACTTTTAAAGCAAACGCCTAATTTTTGCGATTGAATGTCTATTTAATATCTCTACCTTAGGTAGGTAGGTACAAGTGGCCGTCCTCCCAAGGAATCGGATGGACGCACTTAGGCCCCATGAGGCCCATTGTGATAGCACAGTTCATGTTAACTATCCCCTGGAACCACTTAGAGCTTACAATGAAGCGACTCAAAATGCCGACGTCAATGTTCCACAAATCACCCAGATCATCGATGTATGTAGTAGGCACCAAAATATCTCTTTCTCCTTTGACTAGTGCAGGGCATGTTCCCAGTACATGAAAAGCAGTCTCTTCTTCCTTCAAGTCCCTGCAGCTGCTACAGAATTCATTTGGGAGATGTCAAAGACCAATGCGCCACGCGTGGGCAGCCATAATGCAATGCCCCGTCACGACTCCAATGACCGTACAGTGCACACTTCTTTGTTTTAGCAGCCTTGCTGTGTGCCCTCCATCCAGCCTCGCCAGATTATGCGCGTCATTCTGCCCCTATCCTTAGTTGCGGTTGACAGACTTCATGATCTCGTTGTCAATCATGAGCTTGCAGGTCCCCAAAGGGACCCCAATATTCAAGAATGCGTCGTAGAGTTCGATAGTTGTGCCGTGTCTGACCAGTTCATCCGCTTTGCAGTTTCCCGGGATATAGTTGTGTCCCGGAACCCAAATGATGTCTACATTATACCTCTCCGCCACCCTGTTTAGGTGTTTTCGACAGCCGTAGACAGTCCGGGAGTTCATTACATTGGAGCCCAGAGCCCTGATAGCCGCCATTCCAGTCCCAAATAATCTTAACCGCAGCCTGTTTTGCCAACTCCTCCGCCTGGAAAACGCTGCAGTAATCCGGTAGCCTTATATATTCGGCCATACCTATCGATTCCTAGTAAATTCCGCCACCAACGGTTCCTCCCGGATGGATCCATCAGTGAAGATTTGGACGGAGTCCAAAATGGTGCTTCCTAGCACCATTCCTCCAGACCTGTTTATCCGGGATGGTCGTCATGAATTTCATCGAAAAGTCATATCGCGGTATCATATAGTCAATGTCCCCGACAGCCTCAAGTTTTTACAGGATACTCGAGTGACCAGCGTCTGATCCACGCCATTGTAAAGACGCTCAGAGACGCCTGCCAATCACAGCCTCCACGCCCCTACAATATAGATCAAACGGTGAGAGGCCCAAAATTATCTCCAGTGCCACCGTAGGAGTAGTGCGCAAGGCAGATTACCTCTACTTTATTTTTACCGTCTACACATTTAACATTTTGGATATACTCTCCTAGTCTTCATCTTCTTGCCGACAGCCCAAATTAAATTCACTTTGGCGCTCTCAAAGATAATCGTTCAACTTCATTTGTATAATATGCCATTAAATAAATTAACAATTTTATATTTTTCTCGCTCCCTCTCTCAAAAGAGAGAAACTTTTGCCTTCTTAAAAAGAATTCACATATAGACAATTCACTCACACAACAATTTCTGCATATTTTATGGCAAATAGATAAATAAAAATGACAGCTAAAAACATGAATTAGTAACAATAAACGCAAAACCCAATACAACAGCATTATACAGATACACAAACACAGCTACACTCTCTCATAAACACATTGAAAAAGTTAGCCAAAACGGGAAAATGTAAGAAAAGAGCAACAAGCCTTGTAAGGTACATTTTGGTACACACCACCAACACCATTGTCCTTAGCATAACATAACATAACAACATCATAAAAAGACAAAAATTTTACAATAAGAACACAACAATAACAATTATATGGCTCTATAAGTGCGTATAAAACAGTGTATATGCGTTCATTCAAGTCTGCCAGCATCATTTCATGCATGCTGCACTGTTATCAAAAGTTTGAGGTTTCTGCTGCATACGCTCTATAATGCATACAGATGATCATTATCCTTCTATTTACCTCTCTTTTTACTTTTATGATACATGTCGTCTTGTATAAGGACTTGTGCGTTTATGTTCATGTGCAGGAGTATGTGTCAAACTAGTTTCACACAGCATTTAACTCTCCGTCAGGATGGAAATAAATAGAAGTGCAAAACGAAACGGGAAAACTGTTACAGTTTATGTTAATGGTTAGTGTGCGAATACTTATACTTTCAACCATCAGCCTTCTGATAGTGTTCTTAAAATCTGTTAAATACAAGTAAGACGAAATTCAGAAAGCATAGTCACAGACTTTTCTTATATACACACAAAGACAAACACAAGCACTTACTTATATAATGTAGTTTGAATGAATATTAATACGCTTAAAGTTGTAACGGTTGTGGTTGGGAAATGATTCATATGTCATACATAATTTCAGTTACAGTAGAACACAGTTAAAGCAGACTATACAATTTTATTAAAAGAAAATAATTTAAAAATGTTGGAAACATATTTCTTTAAAGTCTGGATTTAAAAAGTTTAGCTAAGGATTGAAGAGGATTTTTAATTCAAATTTTATTGACGAACTCAAACAGACTGTGCATCGTCATTATAGCTTTCTTTAAAAAATAGTAGAATTTTTTCTATGCACGAGGTAGTTTAACTGTAGAAAAAGGAGACCTCGAATAATACTTAAAACAGATCATAGAACTCCGGTAATTCTGAAATACAAAATCCCTTATAAAACGTCTTGAAACGACACCCGAGTTAAGCAATTTATTAAAGCGTATAACGGACTTCGAGATATCCTTCATCGGTGGTTAAGTACGAAATAGTGTTGGGAAAGTTAATCTGTTGATCCTAAATTTGTGTAACGATGGAAGTAATGTGCCTTAATGTTCTCTCGTTAATCGATTCTCCGTTCAGATCCAAATTATCCTTTGTCGCTGGATATACCCTAAATCGAAATATATCAAACACTGGAGTCTCTAATGTTTTATACGTTCAGATAAGAGTATAAACTGCAGGTTAAGGAACACCTACCACCTTAAAGCGGAAATATTTCTTCTACATAGGACTGTATACTGTACGGTATTGATGGATGGGGAGGAGGGTTGTCATGATGAAAAATTATGGTCTAATATCTGGTTGCATATTCAGGGAGTGTTTCGGTCAATGCTGGCTTCAAAAGATTTAATTGTTGTCTGCACAGATCTTCCACGAGAGTCTGGGAAGGTTTGAATAGCTCATAATGGATCACACCCTTCTGATTCCGCAACATAGAGCAACACCTTGGAGCAATGGATATTCCTCATTTTCCTCGCTTTATATAGGATTTGTTGGGGTTGTCGTAATTAATCCTTTTTTCGCTGCCAATTAGACGTAAAAATGATTCGCGGAAGCATCCTCTTCTGCCTGTACGACATGGTCAGATGTTAATGCTGAAACTCGTAAACCTCTTGAGATTGTTAAACAATCCAGCCAGGAAGACTGCCAGTTTAAAAACATTTCAAAATGATCGACTACAAATTTCCGGCAGCTGGCTTCAAAGTGTAATACTTTGCCGTTATTTACGTCCGTCAACACTATAGCTTATTTGATATGTCCGAGGTACACGTACAATAAATATTATCTGATCTAATTACACATAAGCTTTTCCTGCAAGCCTTCATTATCCTTTAGTGTTATAATGCAAAACATAGAAAAAAGAAAAAAATGCCTGACCTAAATATTTTCAAATGCTATAAATTTTGAGAATTTAAGTTTGTATACCCAATTCAAATCAAGGTCTTGTTGCTTAACAGTGTGCAAATAATTTCATTTAAAATTTAAAACTGCCAACAACAATTTGAAAGTGACTTCCTTAAATATTTAGAAAAGTTGCATTTTGTACTTGAAAACTTCATTTCACACATGCAATGTTGCAAACACGATATTCAAATCGAACAATTTGTTAATAAACATGAAATCCTTTTAAGTTTTTGCATTTCCATTAGAATTCGTGTTTAAAATTGTTTCCTTAAAATAATACAAAATGACTGGCGTGCCTAAAAATTATTGGTAAACATTTCTGTTTACGCCTGTATTTGGAAAACAAATTACTCATACGTCAAGGGATGTAGTGCATTCAAACCGTTTGTTGTTCATGAGGTGATTTAACACAGTAGAAGAGATTGCCAACCGAAACTTAAGTTCTTGTTAAGAGCGTTAAAGAGCTGTTAATTGAATTACAAATTATTGTGAGGAAAGAAAGAGAGAGAGAGAGGAAGATAGAGACGGAGATGTTGGGAAGAAGAGTGTTTCTAAAAATGAAATTTGAAATTATAAACTCATATGCAAGACGCGTTTTATAGCAATTATTTGTTGCTTTAAACAAAACTTTTTAATTAAAAATAATTAAAGCAAGTAATCTTTTTTAAGAGATTATTAAATTAATAGTGTTTAAAATTTTCTTTTTAGTCTCGATGTGATATGGAGATAACAAATGAATTAAATATTACTAGCCACATGGTTAACTCGTAGGAGACAAGAAAGTCCTTTGGCAAAATGATTGATGAGAGTCTGAGCTTTAAATACACACAATTGGTCATTAGAACCCTTCAGTCAGTATTACGACCTAGCCTCTGTTAATTTTACACATGAGTGACGGAACCTACAGTTTACCATCGACTTCTAACAACAGATTTTTCGTTTCATGGCAATTTTATTAACTCACACAGTTTTTACCAGGAGACTGCTGAGAGGAAGTTGCCGAAGAAATATATTCCATATTTCGTTTTGTTGGAGATGTCTGACCTAGGTTTAAAACCGTGGCCTTACTGCTAATAAGCCAACACGCTGGCTACTAGACTACGGCGACTTCACACTGTCACTATACGGCATATGCACACTAATATATACGACAGATAACATAGACACTGCGCGTTACGATTATCCTGAACATACAGTAGCTCTTCAGAGACAACAATATTTGTGATATCTCATCAAGTCGATTTGTTATGCAGTCAACATGAAAGGGTACCAAATATAGATTGAATGTCATTATCTTTAACAAACTGCCTTAACTGTTTTCAATTAGCTGCTCTGAGTTTGAAGAAGTCGGTAAATTACGAAAATATTGTTCCATCGTTGCAATATCTTCATCACATACCCTTTAATAAACATTGGCTGCCAAGTCTATATGATCCAAGTGTACATGTTAAGTGAAGTGTACCATGAGGATGCTTATCAGCATACCAAAGTCGCATTTATTCAGTTTACTAAACTCACGATTTGCTTTTCATCAGGATCACCCCAGAGTTGCTTGGCAAATCTCCTTGGAGTGTCATTGTTCAACGTTTTTACGTTTCTGCTCACTTTTGTAGTCTGGTTTTCAAAGCACTACTGAAGTCGCCGTGGTATAGTAGGTAGTGTGTTGGCTTATTAGACGAAAAGCCAGGGTTCGAGCCCCAGGCCAGACATCAAAATAAAATACAAAAAGTATTTCTTCGGCGACTTTCTCTCAGCAGATTTCTGACAAAAACTCTGAGAATAAAATAAAATTGCCATGAAAAGTTTCTCAAAAAATCTGTAGTTCGGAGTCGACTTTAAACTGTTGGTCCCGCCACTCATGTATAAAATTAACACACACAACATAAGTGGTGTGAAAAGCTAGACCGTAATCCTGACTGAAGGGTTGTAATGATCAACCTTATCAGATACCCCATCAAAGGGTTGTTGGATGCCCAATGAATTTTGTTCAAGATGGAGACATCCTTGACTCTTTTAATTGATGTTGGATAGCCGTATCATTTATTCCGCAATATATAAAAGAACTCAATGTCAGTTGGTGTTATATCTCACTCTCTTTTTATTAACGTTGGCTAGTCTTATCATTTATCTTCATAGGGTTAACTAGTTCTATGGAAAGAAAACACAACCTAACTGGACGTTCTTTAAACACTTCTTGTCTTTTTCATATGCATTATTGTGGGATAAAATTTATTATAACTTTTCTTTTTATGTTTGGTAGCAAGACAACATTTTAGCACATAATTTATGACATTGTTTTCTGTTATAGTTGTTGTTGCTAATGTTGTACTTTTAATTTTTCCACAGCCCTTCTTTATTTTATAAACGAGCATGTTTTATGGCTCAAAAATATTCGACTAAAAACAAAAGAGTAAAATTGTGGGTATGAAAATTAGGTATGTTTGGCTCAATGACTTACTTTAGGTTGGCGTTAAAAGTGTGTTTGTGTAGAGTGGGAGTAATAGTAGATAATAAACCTACGTTTCATAGGTATTGATAATAAATAAATCAAAATTGGAATGACTTATCCGTCGTTAGAGAATTTATGATAAAATAAAAGAAAAAAAAAGAGACAAGGACAAAAAGTTACGATTAAATCACGGTGTATTTATTCTACCAGAAGACCATAAAATAAGGAAATAGAATAAATACGACTTGGATTAAATTTTAATACAATATTCCATTTGAAGTTTTTAAAATTTATATTTTTAATTGAAAATAAAAATTTATGAAAGATATTTAAGCTAATTATATTATAATATTGTTACGAAAATGGAAATGGTGTTACATCGTTTAACATTAAAATTAAAAACAATAGACTTGTTTACATGACCAACAAATAAAAAAAAAAGAATATAGAAATAACATCAGTATAAAAAAGGGATAAACAAGTAAACAAACAGGCAACAACAACACTGGTAGGACAAATGTAAACAAAATACACAAACAACAATAACGTAAACAACATGTTTACATTTATAGAGATTTCGCGAAGGCTAAGTCATTCTCCGTCAAGAGCATTCAACAGACTGTTTACCGGGCAAGTAGTCAAAAAAATTCAGTCAGTCTTGTGCGAAGACGCGTCGCATGTGAAGAAAATAATTGTGGTTTGAAGATCTCCGCTTTTATAGCGGTCGAACAATTGTTATTGTTTACGCAAACGAGTCCAATGCAGAAAAAGAAACATAGCAATTGTTGTTGTTTACATCAAGTTGTAAACAGTGGCACACAGACTTGTGGTGAACAATAAAGAAATTAATTAAAACTGAACACAAATTTATATTTTATTTTTATTTCAGTCTACTAGCTTATGTTTCAAACCTTATTAAAAGGTAAAAACGTAACAAAACTTAAAAAACAAACTTATAAACTTAAGAAAAATAATAATAATAAAGCGTGTATTGAGCATTCATTGCCATATTGAGCATCAAAAACAAAATCCAATTTAATTCAACATGTAATACATACATAATTGATCATTACAACCCTTCAGTCAGGAGTAATGCCTACCTTCCCACACCACTTATGTTATGTGTGTTAGATTTATACATGAGTAATAGGCCCTACAGTTTAAAGTCGACTCCGAACGATAATTTTCTGAATTTTATTTACTCTCAGAGTTTCCATCAGAATTCTGCTGAGATTAAGTCGCCCAAGAAATATTTTTTTATTTTTCGTTTTTTTGGATATGTCTGATCTGTGGTTTGAACCAGGACATCACGTCTAATAAGCCTGGACTATGGTGAAAACATTTAATCCAAAGTTCAATTCAATTCGCGTGTAGTGTATAAAGCTCTAGTGCTTACAGCGCTCTCTACTTATTGTTTTGGTTGAGAGATTTTTCACAGAAGTTTCTATTTAAAACTAACAATTGATGAGATTTGCCTTCTTATTTTTAAGGTAGTGGAAATATGACAAGAGAAGTTTAACATTTGAGACCCATATTCTTTATTATGGACTTGGAATGCTTGCCGGTATAAATGCTTGCACTAAATCATTGTTATGTTCGATTACCTCCTGATTGTTATAGTGAAACTTCTGCTATTTAACCCCTTCTGGGGCGGTGTCCCTTATACACTTTATCTGGTGCTTGTTCCATAACCGAGTTTAATGGAATTAAGTGCTTACTATCTTCAAATTAAAATAAAACATTGTGTGTGAGATACCGTCGACGTTTTACAGAACATAATCATTACAACCCTTAAGTAAGGATTACAACCCAGTTTCTCGCACCACTTATGTTGTGTGCGCTACTTTTTATACATGAATGGTGGAACCTACAGTTTAAAGTCGACTTCGAATGACAGATTTTTGAGAAACTTTTTATGGCAATTTAATTTACTCTCAGAGTTTGTGTCAGAAATCTGCTGAGGGGAAGTCGGCGAAGAAATATTGTGTCATATTTCGTTTAGTTGGAGATGCCTCACCTGGGGTTTGAACGGAGGGTTCACGTCTAATAAGCCAACACACTACCTACTAGACCACGGCGGGTGTTGACATTTTGCTTTCATTTAAAACACCATTACGTATGAAATAATACGTCGTTCAAATGTCCACCTCGGCTTCTCTAGGTGAAGCTTAACCGAAACGTCCAATCTTCCATGACTTTGGCGCATAAATTATGGTGAATTTGAGCTATGGCATGAATTATGTCCACTATGGTTTGTGGCTTATTAAGAAAAACCCAAAATTAAGAGAATGAAGGAATCGAATCGTACGATTATTGGTGGCTAATTTACACCACCTCCACGTAAGAAGACCATGCCCTTAAATCGCTCGTACAGAGTATCTAATGTGGCATGAGTGGCACATAGTGCTGAAATCACATGTTTTTAGTGTACTGATCAAAAAAAGTTGGTTATTATCGACCTCTAGTGCTCGCCGTTTAGAGTGATGGGTTGGTCAAACTAATGTGGATGGTAAAGTTTCGATGGAAATTAGGTGCAGTTGCCAACTGCTCTATAACCTTCAGGCTTAATTGAATTCTATGCGGGTGCAGATCTAAATCATGACAGAAAGATTGAGTTCTCTAGAGCCACTTGAAATCGACTTCCTCGGATTCTCCTCCACTATCTCATTGAGAGTGGCAGATCTTGTGTTTACCACCAAACGCCATTGTCTATCGTTGTTTACCTTGAGTTCCTGGCTCAATTGAATTCTGTGAGGGTGTAGGCGACGTGAAATCGACGACCTCAAATTTTTCTGCACTCTCTCACGTACAGTCGCAAATCTAGCCTTTTAGCGACGTTTGTTTACCGAATGGTTCCTTTACCGAACCATTTTGATAGAAAAAAAAGATTTTATTGCCAAATTTCCAAATTCCGAAATTAAACCGGACAACACTAACTTAAAGAAAATAAATGGGCACTCACGATGATGAGAATGGAATACAATTCTGTTGTATGTATCGGTGCCTCGAAGTCTATTTTGAGACTTCTCGACAGCGTACAAGAGTGGGCGAAGGTACCCATTAATGACGGTGGGGTATCCAACTCTATTGATTCATTGGAGCATCGTCGCAATGCGGCTTGTGTTTCACTGTTCTATCGCCACTACAACGGATTTTGCTTGAGCGAATTAAGGGTACTTGTTCCCGAAAATCATGTACTTCTACGTAACATTCGCCTTTATCTCCGAGCGCATCCGCTTGTGGGCGATGGACCAGTGAATCGCACATTGTATTACAGATTAAATTATTTCTTTAGCCGGACTATTTATATGTGTAACTCCCTTCCTCCAGAGGTCTTTCTTGTCACTTATAATAAAAAGAGATTCAAATCTAGTGTTCACAAAAACTACTCCCTCTTTCCTCATTTCCATACCATATTTCCATATTTCCAGGGGTCATCCCCTCGGTGTTGATCGTACAAAGAAAATATAATTCTAAATACATCCAAGACATTAAGTTAGGAATCTGCTCGAGGACTGTGTGATCTAGTTTCGCAGGAGTTTTTAACAGAGCAACTCTTTTTATACCTTGTCCTTGTCTCTAATTGAAATATTTACCAGTTTTTTTTGCTTCACTTTACATTTTCTTACGTTCTCCCATGGAAAATGCACTTGAGTTTCTATTACTTGGCCACAAAGACATTATTATGGCAACAGCAACAATTTCTATACAAATATTTCTCTAAGTAGAATAAAGAGAATAGTCAGCAAGAGATGAATATATCTATACTAGAGGGAGGAAGAGGACAGAAATAAAGGTAATAATAAGTACACTGTTACTATTTCAAGAATATGGGTACTCAGTTAAATTGTTGTTGCCTCACAATAATTGCTGAAAGTAATTTCCATGTTAGGTTTTCCTTCTCGATTCGTTTCTTCTACTATAAGCAATCGTTGGACATTAATGGAACTCTTCTTCTCCCTCTCTCTGTGCGCTGTGTAAAGCTTTATTGCATTTATTTGCATATCGCTTTCATTGCTTATTTTCTGTTACTTTCTAAATCATTTCTTTACTACTTTTTCTTATTTTTTTTTATTAAGTATTCAGTTTTGTTTTCATTTTAAATCATTTTCTTTTTCTTTTTCGGCATATTTTTCATTACATTTGTTTCCTTTATAAACAATCAACGCAGCACCATCTCTATGTAACGTTGAAAGAAAAATACTTCACGTGTATTAAATTTTTTTATTTTTTTTCATTATTTTTTCACGTCGTTTATTATTGTTTTTGCTTTGCTAATGAAAATATTCCAGCAGCAATTTAATATTAAACGAGGAGTATGAAATACATAAACAATAATAATAAATAAACAATAACAATAATAACAACAACAATAACAAGGAATAATTTCGATGAAAATAAAACAATTACATGAGAGCATGAGTATAATAAAACTGTGCCACTAGACGTATGATTAATATTAAATTGTTATTGCATTTAATATTAATCATACGCTTAGATTGCAATGCAATAAAAATTTAATATTAATCATACGCTTAGACAAATTGAATTGTAAACAAGAATAACATTCGCCTCTCCCTTAAAAAAATATATACATAGTTTTCTTTGAATAAGGCAGACACTATGGCAGAACTATTATTGTAACTGTGACTGTCATATAAGAATTAAAATCTAATAAATTCTCTGCTCCCTCAAACACACTCTCTAGGTTTCTAAAGGCAGATCGCATGCTGAAGGCTGAATTGTTGAACACTCTTATATCAGTACTGCACTCTAGTATTAAACGCGAACGTAACAACGATATTAAGCGCCACAAGTGCATGGAGTATTCTCAAGAGCAAAATATCCAACCAGCTCAGTGCAATACCTGAATGTTAACTTTGATGATAAGTCAGCAAAAGTTCACAGATACTGATCCGTACATAGGGAGGCACTTGTCTGAAAATGACACACTGAACCTACGGAAGCGTAATTAGGCCTAAAATATCTTAGTCTTTAGTAGCACAGTGGACATCGATGTATAGAATAACTCAGAAGGGTCAAAGGATATGTTAGCGCTATAAGCATTGTTAGCGCAAGAGCATTGAAAACACTACTTTTTATGCAACCTATAGAGATCTGGGTTCGATATAAGTCGTCCCCAAGCTGTCATCAGAGTTATACGACAATATGCTTAACGTAACATTCGCGACCAATTGCATTATTTTGGTAACAGATCGTTTTCTTTGATCAAACTGTTCCATGGCGTAGATTCCATGGCGTAGATTCCATGGATGGATTTAAACATGGAAAGACTCTATTTAGAGGAAACAGAAACCATAATATGCCTTTGACTAGCGTTTGAATATTGGACTTAAGAGATTTGAATATTTTCATTGATAGTCAAATGACAGCCATAGCACAGCATGTATTATATGAGTACATAGTCATCAAGGAATAATCGAAAATAAGAACACAAATAATCTGTCTAAAGAGCCAAAACGTCCGCATGATCTCAGACCTTGAACCCTTACAGTTGGAGTCCTTTCTTTCAACCTGCTTATCTACCTACCTGAACTGTATATCCCCAATAACTACATTAAGGGCTATAAAGACTGTCACTGTGCGAATCCGTTATCAGAGTAGGTTTATAAATAGAGAGGCACTGAAGACACCATTAGATTTCTAGAGAGCGTGTAGATCGCATTTAAGGTTGTTCAGGAATGCCGACTGCCTCTGGAGGAGATAACGAGACATTAGACGGTTACACTTAAATGATATTAAAGGTAACAATAAAGCGAACACACATAAATAGTCTCGTACAACAGAAAATTCCACTGTTTGGCATTCTACTGCAGAGAGGCAAACAGATGATCTCTTACAAACTTTTGTTATTTGAAAGGAAAGATGGATAATCAACCAGCTATGGATATAATCTAGATTCCAGATAGGGTTTAGTGCCACTCTATGTGGACAGTTTCGCATCGGTCCATGTTGTTATTTTCGGCATAGTAAGACCGAAATGTTTTTTCAGCTTTATCGATCATTGACGCCGTTTAGGCCTCATTATGTCGAACAAGTTAATACAGCATTCTGTATTAATCCCGTGGTGTGACAACGAGGCGCTATGCATGCTCAATTGTGCTTTGGTAATCAAGGCTACCAATTCGACATAACCTAATCTAATACAGCATTCGATAGAATCCTTAGTGTGATTCCTAAAGATTCAGAAGATGTCTTTTATTACTAAAGGGTGGTTTTTATAGAGGTATAGAACTTTAAGTTGGCATTACTTTTCAAGATGGCGACCGATTTAACAGCTGTCAAGTGATTTATTCTCAGTTTGGTTTGGCAATTCATCATAAATAGACTCACGCCTGAACAACGCTTGCAAATAGTACAATTTTATTTCGAAAATAATGGTTCTGTACGGAAAACGTATCACGCACTACGTCCATTTTATCGTCGACAAAATCGTCCATCAGAGCAGTTAATTCGATTAACCATGGAACGTTATCGCACCACGTTTACTCTTATTGATAACTCGCATCCCCAGAGACGCTGTACGGTGCGTACAGAAGAAGCTATTGCTGCTGTAGAGCGTAGCATTGAGGAAGACCCGAATGAGTCCATCCGCCATCGAGCACAGGAATTGGATCTGTGTCCATCCACTTTATGGAAGATTTTGCGGAAGGATCTTGGTTTGCGTGCTTACAAAATCCAACTCATGCAAGATTTGAAGCCAAACGATCATCAAGTAAGGCGTAGATTCGTCGAATGGGCCCAAAACGAGATTACCGTTGTTCCCGATTTTCATAAGCGAATTTTGTTTAGCGATGAAGCGCACTTCTGGTTGAATGGCTACGTCAACAAACAAAACTTCCGCATTTGGAGTGAAGGTAATCCTCAAGTGTATGTGGAAACACCGTTACATACAGAAAAACTGACTGTTTGGTGCGCTTTATGGGCTGGTGGAATCATTGGTCCGTACTTTTTCATAAACGATGGTGGCCAGAACGTTACAGTCAATGGTGATCGGTATAGAGTCATGATTACTAACTTTTTCATTCCTGAATTGAATAACCATGATGTCCAGGAGATGTGGTTTCAACAAGACGGCGCAACATGTCACACAGCTCGTGCCACAATAGATTTATTGAAAGACACGTTTGGTGACCGCCTAATTTCACGTTTTGGACCTGTGAATTGGCCACCAAGATCTTGTGATTTAACACCGCTAGACTACTTTCTGTGGGGCTATGTAAAGTCATTGGTCTATGCGGTAAAGCCGCAAACGCTTGACCATTTGGAAGACAACATTCGCCGTATTATTGCCGATATACGGCCACAAATGTTGGAAAAAGTCATCGAAAATTTGACGTCCAGATTGGACTATATCCGCGCCAGCCGTGGCGGTCATATGCCAGAAATCATATTTAAAATGTAATGCCACAAGATTATCTTTCGGATAAATAAAATTCATGTCAATCGAATAATCCATCGTTGTTTTATTGCAACTTAAAGTTCTATACCTCTATAAAAAACACCCTTTATAATGCAATATTTTGGAATACTGGAAATAAGTTAGAGGAGAAGAGTAAAGAAAATGTGATATTTGGTTGTTTTATATTGAAATACTGCAGATGTAGATTAGGTTACGTACTTTCGGTAGGAGAACAGAAAAAGTGGTTTCCAATGTCTACTTTTATCGAAAACACAATGTTATTACCATAAGATGCAGTAAAAAGCGGTATTCGACAAAAACGGTGTCCAATTCATTCGAGTAATATCAACTCGTATGAGATGAACCTATCAAAGAAACATTCATGCTTAAATAATTGGGTGATGAAACGAATATCCATAATTTGCTGACATTAACACTATCATTGCTTAATTTGGGATAGAGTTCATCGAACTTCAACAGCGACAATGTCGATCAGACTATTCTGATCGGTGCACGGAATAGTAGGAATAAAATGACTTTACAACAACTCTAACTACACTCAAACTATTTTAAATTTATCGATGTCCATGGATGCCAAGTCAAAGTCAAATAAGGTTTTTGAAAGAGATTACATACGAAAATCGTTCTTGTTTATTAACAATGCTGAGTAACGTCAGACGATATGGGTTACGGTCTTATCCTCTTGCACATTAAATATGTTTCTTACTCCTCGTATCATAGTGAGCAGTAATTTGAACAATTATCATCAGAAGATAACTCTGTGAATTGTGTTCAAAGCTGATGACAAAGCTATGATCTTAGAGTGGCTTGATATGAGGAAAATTCTTTATTCTACCATAGTTTTAAAAATGGAAAAGGCACACCAACGTATTAGTGTCTAGGTTTTCTTGTTGCCCATGTGACTACCTACTCACGCCATCTCACTTAGAGATGCTCAACAGTTTCTAATGAAATTGGATATAATGTAAACACTATCGAAGGCTGTTATGATAGCTTGGATATAAACATCCTTACCGTATAATCTGTAATAGCCGCTTCACAGTCCTATAGTTTACATAAACACCGTTTAGGTGGCGCATGTGCTAACAAGCTTCTTCGTCGTGCCAATCCCGGCCGAAAATGTCTTCGTTTTCTATACGCATTCCAGTCGAGGGCCATTTTTTTTTTGTATGCCAGTTTCAGCAATATGCAGATAATATTTGTCAGTTGACAATCAATTACAGCATGCCATGTTTTGTTTCCGTACAAAATGTTTTGATTTCACACTCGCAATTAATATTCAACTTTTTTGGTTGTAAATAATAATTGTTGGGAAAAAGCTAGGGTTCGAGCCCCAGGCCAGACATCAAAATAAAATACAAAAAGTATTTCTTCGGCGACTTCCTCTCAGCAGATTTCTGGCAAAAACTCTGAGAGTAAATAAAATTGCCGTGAAAAGTTTCTCAAAAATCTGTCGTTCGGAGTCGACTTTAAACTTTAGGTCCCGCCACTCATGTATTAAATTAATACACACAACATAAGTGAAGTGAGAAGCTATATCGTAATCCTGACTGAAGGGTTGTAATGAGCAATTATGTATGTATTGAGCACAATATTTTAAGTGTAATATTAATATACGCAGTTCAGCTGCTTTTTCAATATTCATTTGACAGCTGGTAAACAAAACAGCTGGTTGTTTCAACAACATTGTTTTTATTTTGTTTTGTTGTTTTTTGTTTTGTTTTTTTATTTTGTTTATCCTTGTTGACATTTGTGTTGTCAAGGATCAACAAAAACTGTTCGGTTAATTGTAATACAGTAATACTGTAAGTAAGTTTTACTCAATATTATAACAATTTACGTATTTATTGAGCAATAATTAATTGAAACTTTATACAGAAACAATGGCGTTTATTGCGATTTATACAATAAAGGTGCATATCTGAACACCGTATGAGTTAGTGACCTATATTGAAGGCATTAAAAAGAAACTTCTGCTTATAGTTGGTGAGAATAATAACACGATATCTCCTTGTTAGAGTTCAAAATTGATATACCAGAAGGAGCTTTCCTAGTCGGCTATGCAAATTACATTGCAGTTGTAATACAAACTCGGAAAAATCGAAGACTGAGACAAACTACGATACGCACAAAAATGTGATTACAACCACATAAACTGGATTCGGTCATACATAAAACCGTACTGCTATTAAAAACTTGACTCCGTTATCTCACGGAGATTAGTATGAGAGTAGGTAATTATTAGATATTATACATATTCCCTTTGGAATGGGGTTGGATACGAGACTCACATTTTCCACGGAAAGGGTATACAAAACAACGACCAAGTTGAGAATATTTACGGCGACTGTAGGTCAACTAATCACCAAAGGTAAGATATTACTTATGGAGTCTAATAATTCTTCTCAATGAACACGAAATATGGGGTACGACATGCACAGACCCACTATACACAGACTACCATCTGTGCAGAGAATCTTAACCTTGCTAGTTGAATCGGCGTACTGTACGGTATTTGAACTGGTTGTACATATCAGGCCACTGCTCTCAGGTCATGGTTACTCAAAAAATATTTATAGAGGATGAATAAATTGAGTTCACCATAATGTATTTATGAGAGAGGGAGAATACAAGCGAAAGGCCGTGGTGTTAAGAATTGAACTTTTAATGCCAGAAAACATTACGGAGAAGATGATCGAAGTAGAAGAGAACAAAAAATTGAAGGAGGGAACTGAACTTGATAGAATGTAAAATTAAATTAAATGTAAATGTAACCATGAAAGTATGGAGTGAAACAGTGGGTGTGAAATAGCGGGAGCCACCTCGAAGTAGTGCCATGGTGGTCAAACTTCCAAACGTATAGTAGATGGCTTCTGTTTGATGTTAAAATTATTAACATACATATGTACATACATAATTGGTGAATACAACCCTTTAGTCAGGATTACGACGTTTCTCATACCACTTTGGTTGTGTGCCCTTAATTTTTATACATGAGTTTATACATTCTGTTTAAAGTCGAATCTGAACGACAGATTTTTGAGAAACTTTTCATGGCAATTTTTTTTTACTCTCAGAGTTTTTGCCGGAAATCTACTGAGAGGAAGTCTCCGAAGAATTTTTTTGTCATATTTCGTTTAGTTGGAGATGCCTGACCTGGGGTTTGGCACGAGCCCTCACGTCTAATAAGCCAACACACTACCTCCATCCATAGCTAGCCTTCACTAACAAATAGTAACTATGAAAGCTGGGTTATATCGCCTATTGTCTGCCAATATTGCCAGCATGGTATTTCTAATATTCGTCTATTATTAACCTGTATTTTGCCTGTAGTCGACATCAAATCGTTGTATAAAATTTAATCTACCCACCCCATTGTGCATTCATTGTCATTGTAAAGCAAATGACAATTGTTAAAAATTCATACATACGCAATGTTGATAGTGTGGCAAGTAAGTGTATAACCATCAGCAGCATGAGTACAAATGTGCTGCCGATAAATGTTTCGAAAATTTGTAACAACCGGCAATTTAGGCCCTTAATATATCAGGTTTTCCAAAAGTGATTCTGTGTTAATGTGTACACTTGCGAATTTCCAAACATTTGCACATATTTTTGGATAGATATGTGCAACATAACCACACCCATGTATTTATATATGTTGTGTAGCATTTTTTTTTGCATTAAAATAAAGCATTTACGTTCAATGGCATGTTGGATAACAAAAATTCGTAGGAGTAATATTGAGAATTCAAGTGGAAAAAAGTATTTAGGAAACATGATTTGTTGCAAGTTGGAACAAGAATGTGTGGCAAAAATTATGGGGATTTTAAAATTAAGAAAAGTGTAAATTTAAAAAAAAGATGGGAATAATTTAATTTACTTGAAGGCATTTATAAGTGAAAGCATTTTTAAATCAAGCGAATTTGCACAAATAATTGTCGTTTTTCGCTATTATCCTGCCCGAGTGTGAACGATCTGAATAAGTCGAGTCAATTGGACTCTGTTATACTATGTTCAGATATGCACTTTTATTGAGTCAATATTCGGTTTATTGAGTACAATATTTTAAGCGTTCAGGCATAATAATATGCGTAGTTCAGCTGCTTATCCAATATTCATTTGACAGCTGGTAAACAATACAGCTGGTTGATACAACAAAAATTTTTTTTATTTTGTTTTGTTGTTTTTATGTTTTTTGTTTTTGTTTTTTATTTTTTTGTCGTTGTTGACATTTGTGTTGTCAACATCAACAGAAAGTATTCGGTTAATTGTAATACAGTAATACAGTGCTGCATTTTAAGTTTTACTTAAAGTTTTACTTATTATAACAATTTTCGTATTTATTGCGCAATAATTAATTGAAACTTTATATAAAATATTGAGCTCAATAATGGCTAATAAATTCCATAACTGATCTTTATTCTTAAAAACCTCCTTTTCAATTCTTTGTTTCAACTCTCCCCAAAGATTTTCGATTGGATTTAAGTCCGGAGGTTGACTTGGTATCTTGATATCTTTGTGTTGGAATCTGGTCATAGTGTCGTTAATTCGATGTATCGGACTGATACCATATCACGAGAAACAAACCCAGACCATAATATTGCAGTCCCCGTACTTGACCGTCTTCTTTGTAAAGCGAATACAGTCGTTTCCAAATAAATTAATTTTTGTTTCATAGCTGCACAAAATGTTTCGCCATTTTTTCACCGTCTGCTCCGGACCAATCGGAATAACTTACAAACGCCAATCTAGCCTTTAATTTTTTTTTTTGTCTAAGCAAAGAAACTGTTCTGGCTATCCATCCTGCTAAATGTGCTTCTTGTAGTCTACAACGAACGGTTCGCGATGAAATTAGATTTCCAATTTCTGCTGAAATCGCTCTTAAAGACACAAGCGAGTACTGGTTCGCAATTGTTATAATACGGATGTCTGTTGTTTTTAAAGTTTTTTTGGGACTTCCTCGAGTTTCGACGGGCTTTTTAGGCCTTAAAGCATGTTGTGCAAAAAAAGCCACCGATTCATAGTTTCTGCTAAAGATCGAAGGCTTTGGCCACTTTTTCTTAAATTTGAAATAATTTTTCTCTCCTCCGGAGAACAATGACCTTTTCGCCCCATGGCTGGTTTTTTACTACATATTTTGTCGTTAGGACTCTGTTAGCAACTGTTTTTATTGCCTTATCTCATTACAACCGTGCATCTGGTATTTAATGCATATTTGCAGTGCACTAAGCGTCCACAACTTTTTTCAGAATGTCATAGTTTGGTTGGTCTTTGGTTTATACAACGAAGACGACAGTTAGTAAAGATTAGAAGTCGTCGTACGTTGTTTTTGGATAGAATCCAGGTTTGGCATTTAGGATTTAACCAATGTATTCTACTCTTCAATTTTAAGATGTCTAGATAAGTCAGCAGATCTCCCTCTGTTCCTCAATAAGTACAAGTTTGTGTGTGTAACTCGATTTTAACTCTCCTATGTAAACATCAAGCTCCTTAGTAAAATATTATTTCGTCGGTTGAAAATAAACCAAAGAAAAATAACTAAACAAAACAAATAAACAACAACAAATTACACACATCACCCGGTAAACAGAAAACACAGTCAACCATTAATTGTTAGTGATATGACGCGAGTGTGTGACTAATCAATGAGAGTTGTATTAAAAAATGCGCGTTAAGCACAGTGGTATTGAACACCGAATGTTTGAGCTTTGCTAATAAGGATCATAAAGTGTTATTAGTAGGCGTTGTCTCGGCCATGTCGTTCAGATGGAAGATAATTCAGATGGCGGAATGGCTATTTGATGCAGGGATTAGCGGAAGTCGCCGATTAGGACGAGCTTGCCTGCGTTGGAAGACCACATCAAGGAAGCCCTGTCATCGATTGGTGCGTCCAACTGGCAAAGACTCCAAAGAAACAGAGGCGCCTGTAGTGGTGTGTTAAGGCAGTAAATTCGGTAAAATGGTTGTTAATGACCAATTAAGTAAATAAATAAATTCGTACTACCTAACCTTTATATACTTATAACCATATATATTACTAGCGGTAATTCCTCTAATCGCTTACTGTTAATCGTAAATTAAAATTAATGGTAAGCACCGCCGAACGTCTTACAAATACTTCACATAAATAGTTACATACATAGTTACAGTGTTGGCTTATTAGACGAAAGTCTTGAACAAAACGAAATTTGAAAAAATATTTCTCTCGGCGTCTTCCTCGCAGCAGCATTCTGGCAAAAACTTTGGGAGTAAAAAAATTGTCATGAAAAGATTCTCACAAAAATGTCGTTTGGAGTCGACTTCAAAATGTACTTATCATGCTTAGCCTTTTTTTATTCAATTTATTAACGTAGACTAACTGCCAGTAATTTCGCATGAAATGACTCCGTTTAACAAAAGTTTAACGAAGCGCGAACAAAATTGAACAACAACAACAAAGAAGAACTTGTAACAGATATAATAATATTGTAATAAGTAAGAAATTCATCGCTGTAATGATGGGATAAATTATTTCTTTAATTTTTAAACCATTTATTGAGTTTAAAAAAGTTTTGAAAGTATTTCATGAACGTAGAAACAAATATATGAAAAATAATTGAAACTCATAATCATTCACATGATGAGTTTCTGGGAAACAAAAATTATAAATAAAAAATGTATACTTCTTATCTCATTTTGCACAAGCATTTCAAGTAAAACAGAAAAAAAATCAGCACGGTCTCTGTGATACGAATAACTTTTTCTCTTAGAAAAAACCTCGGTATTATCGAAGACTAGAGTTTATTGTATTCTTTGCCGACTTAACATTTTTCTTTCCTTAATCAATTTATTCAAAAATTTTCATAGTCTGTGCAATTAATAGTTTTGTCAAAAGACTCTGTGCATTATTTCTTCATATCTCAATATCTGAAGTCTTTACTATGTCGATTCAAAAGAGCTCTGAGTTATCAATACGTGCTATAAACACAGTAAACGCAACGCAGCAAGCACAATAATTTTGCAATTGCAGCCTAATGTAAGCTGCATGAGTATTAATTATAATAAAGACAACGGCAACCTATTTCACGCATGTTATATTGACACCATTAATTCTCGCAGTTCTGAAAGTAATTCATGAACGTAGGAAAAAATATGACAAACTTCCACGTGATAAGTTTATCGATTTTATTCGTTTTAATTGTTTTTTTTTTTGTGATAAGATCGGACTTGAATAATCTCGTTAAAGATTCAAATTAGACATGCATATACTAATCGAGGTAGAACAAAATATAAAATACAGCAAGGAAACGATTATAAATAAAAGAGACATACATATACATACATACATGTTATCTCAAATTATAAAAAGATAATCAATTCGATCTCTGTGATAGGAATAATTTTTTTTATCTCTTAGTAAAAATCTCTGTGTTATCTAAAACTAGAATATTGTTATGAAAATGGAAATGGTGTTTTGCTTTCACATCATTTAAATAGTAAACAAAAGCTACAAAAACAAAAAAAATTAATATTTTTACATGATAAACAAGTAAACAAAGGGCAATAACAACACTGCAATGACAAACGTAAACAAAATACACAAACAACAATAACGTAAACAACATATTTACATTTACAGGGATTTCACGAATGCGAATTCATTCTCCTTCAAAAACATTCATCGGGCTGTTTACCCTGCGATATAAAAGACAGGACAAAGCTGGCAACGGAGTCAGTAAAAATTTAGTCAGTCTTCTGTGAAGATGCGTTGCGTGTGAAGAGAATAATCGCGGTTTGAAGATTTCCGTTATAAAGATCTGTCATACAATTGTTAGTGTTAACGCAAAAGAGTGTAAAGAAGAATAACAAACAAAGTAAATTGTCGTTGTTTACATCAAGTTGTGAACAGTCGCGCACAGAATTGTGGGAACAATAAATAATTCATCTAAAACTAAACAAAAAAATTACTTTTTTATTTACAATCTACGAACTCATATTTTAAACGTTTCTAAAAGGGTAAAAACGTAACAGTATATTGTATTCATACAAAAGAAAAGCTTTAAAAATTCACACAAAAACTGTTAACAGACTTGAACTAGCCCTTGCCATTAATGGAATTTTTAATTAAAACGATTTAATCTCTTAATTGAAGTCGCCGTAGTCCAGTAGGTAAAGGCAAATATCTCTCATCAGTCCTCTGGCAAAAACGCTGAAAGTATCATGCAAATTTTCTCAATAATCTGTCGTTCGGAGCCGATTTTTAACTGGAGATTTTGTAGGACTGAGAAGCCAGGACATAGTCCTGACTAAAGAGTGGTCATGTATGACCACTCTGTCATGAAGAAAAATTACGGCCTCATTTCTATTTGCATATTCAGGGCATTTTTGTGCCAAAGCTCGCTTTAACCGAATTACCTGTTGTCTGTACAAGCCTCGCAGGTTTTTTTTTGCGGGAAGGAGGGAAAATGCTTTATGCACTCATGAAGGTCGTCAGCCTACATGGTATGTCGGACTCTCCCACTGGGTATACCGACTAAAAACCCGCCTTGTCTCCTCACCGGGATATCATTCCACCTCGGAACCATGGTTGTATTACTTCGAGGTGGACCCCTTTTTGGCACCTGTGTCTGTTCCATCATTGTCAGCCTGCGTCCAGGCTCCGCTCTTTTCCTATTCTACTGCGTCTAGGTCATAATTTTTCCTTCCCAGGACATAGTGCACAAATTGTTTTACTGCGTTCCAGTTTTCTCTGCTGTTTGTCAATTTCAGCACGACGTTTGTAGCACTAATAATGCCGATTTCAGCCTCGAGACCCTGACGTCTTTCGGCCCAGCAACTGCAGCCGAAGAAAGGGTGTTCGGCATTGTCTAACATTTCCTCCTCCTCGTAGATGCAGAATGGCGAGCGACATTTCTCCATGCGATGCAGGTACTCTCTGAAATATCCATGACCGGTTAGCATCTGGGTTATGTAATAGTCTACTTCGCCGTGTTTTCTATTTTTCCACACTTGCAATTCCGGAATCAGTTTATATGTCGACCTACCATGCCGTTCATTTTCCCAGCGATATTGCCATTTTAAGAAGACTCCGTGCTGTATCGTTTCTATGCTCTGCGACTGAGTCGTGCTTTGTCTAGCGTTGAAAATTATCTGGCGCTCAATTGCTTGAAGGTCTATGGGAACCATTACAGCTGTTATTAAGGCAGCTTGTGTTGATACCGTGCGGTACGAGGATGTGACCTGTAAAGCTGCTATTCTCTGCGCAGATAGTAGTTTTTTAGCTCTGGTTCGAGTTTTCAAAGTAGATTTCAGAGCCATAAAGGAGTATACTATTTCCAGCCTCCATGAGTAAATTCCTCCTACTTGGGAATGGTCCTCCAGTATTTGCTATCAGTCTACTCAGCTGTGTTGTTATTCTAGCTGCTTTCGCTGTTGCATACTCTATCTGCTCTGAGTAGGTCAGTTTCGAGTCCAGTCTAATCCCAAGGGATTTAATCGATCTCTTTGTAGGGATAACCAAGTCGCCTATATTTATTGCGATCTCGATCGGAATACGTCGTCTTGTTATTAACAGCAGCTCCGTTTTATGCATGGACAACTGCAGGCCGTGAGATTCCAGCCAGTTTTTAGCATCATGACTTGTCGTAGTCTGCGTTGAACTACTTCTGTGTTTCTACCTCTAATGACTGCTGCAATGTCGTCTGCGTATCCGACTAGGAAAGTATATTCCGGCAGTTTTATTCTCAGGATTTCGTCATAAGTTGCGTTCCAGAGGTCTGGTCCCAATATGGATCCCTGTGTCGCTCCGGAAGTGACCTGCATTCTTCTTGGCCGTTGGCTTGTATCATATGTCAGCTCTCTATCTTTAGGTAATCCCTAATAACTTTCATCAGGTACTTTGGAACATTAAAAATTGTCTCTAAAGCTTGTATCACGTCCAATAATGGTTCCTAGACTGGGCAGCTTCGACTGTGCTTACTACCTCCTTTAGAGCTCCTATTGTAGATCTTCCGGGTCGAAATCCATATTGTCGTATGGAAAGGCCTCCCGAAGATTTAATGGCTTCGTCAAGCCTAGGCTTTATGAGCCTCTCAAACAATTTGCCTGCAGAATCGAGCAAGCACAGGGGCCTATATGAAGATGGCGATTCTCGGTCTCCTTTACCCTTGCTGATGAGAACAAATTTTTGTTTCTTCCAAGCGTCTGGAAATATCCCTGCTTTAAGACAGCTGTTATACATTCTTCGCAACGTTGCGGGACGGTTCATTGCTATTTCCTTAATGACCTCTGCGGGAACGCCATCGGATCCGGGTGCCTTTCTGTTCTTGAGAATGCGAGCAGCTATTTTCAGCTCTACTGTTGTAAACAAGGGAATGTTGATATTGGTCTCTATTTCGATGTCATATTCTCTAATTTCGTGTCTTGGAAATAGTGTGCTCACAATATTGTCTTCGTCCATAATATCTACTGTGTTCATATCCCAAATTTGTGCGTCACGAGTTTGTAACCAAGGCCCCAGGGATTTTGGTTTACATCGGTCCTCAGTTCTTCCCAATTCTAGTTTTTACTTTTGAGTATTCGGGTTTCCAGCTGTTTTTTGGCATCTTTACGTCGCCTCTGCGCCTGGCTCTGGTATACCTCCTTGTTGTTTGTAAGCTGTTCCGTCTGAATTTTTTGATCGAAGAGTTCCATCAGTGTACTGGTTTCAATTTGCGACCTTTGTTCATTTTTGGCATTGCGCTGTTACAGCATCTTGTGATTGCCTCGCATGGTAGCCTGGCCTAAGTTAACAACACATAAGGGACCACATCCTTCTGATTCCACCAAATATGGTACAGAGCAATAAGTTGACGTTGTCGTATTGGATGCACAAGGGAACAAGATTTTATTAATTCTACACTGATGGCATCAATAACGAAGGACTTGGTTTTGACAAGGAGACTAGGAAAAATTAATTTTAAGAGAAGTGTAAATACAAGCGAGGTATCTGAAAATTCATTTAAACTTTCAAGCAATCAAATTGCCATTCTACATTTGTGCGGAGTGTATAATTTTCGTAATTAATATTACGTTTTTGCAAAAACAAAACGATGCAGTAAACAAACCTGTTCACAAATTAAAGTACTGCTTAATATAACAACAACCACCAGCATAAAAAAGGATAAACAAGTAAACAATAATACACAAACAACACTACAAGAATAAATGTAAACAATGATGTTTACATTTATAGAGATTTCGAGAAGGCGAAGTCATGAACCTTCACCTTCTAGAACATTCATCAGACTATTTACTCTACCATATAAAAGGCAAGGTAAAGCAGGTGACTGGGTGAGTGAAGTTCAGTCAGTCTTGGGTGAAGAAGCGGTGTGTTTGAAGAGAGTAATCGTGGTTTGAAAATCTCCGTCCATTGTGCGAATAATAAAACAATTTTGATTAATACTAAACACAAGTTTATTTTTATTTTATTTGCAATCTACGAGCTCATATATTAAACCTTTTTAAAAGGTAAAAAGGTAACAATACATTGTTATAGTTTGAGGAGATATGCGAACCATAGACGATGTCTGCAAAATTTTAACGACAATATTACCCATGTAAGAAAAGTTCGAATTATAAATTGTCAAGTTATACTTTATCGTGGTAGTTGTTCCACAGAGTGCGATGTTGGTGAAAAATATGTTTTTAGTTCGCGACATCTGATATGCTCAGTAACCTCAGAGATCTTGTTTTCTTAGCAACAGTATAATAAGTTCTATTAAAACTGTAGTAAAAAAATCAATTTTAAAAAGGAAACATATTTTAAATGTGACGTGCTGACAGTCATTTTAAACAGGAGATTAATCTGAACTAGTTTTAGGCACACATAACATAATTCTTTGCCATGACTTCGGCTTCATATTCTTCAAACCACCTTAAAGTGTCATTTCACAAATTTCTTTAATTTAAACTTTTTTCTTATTTTTCTTAAATACTAAATGCATAACTAGCAGTAGAACTATTTTTACTGCCGGTCTTCTTCACAATCCCCCAGCTAATGTAAGGCTTTAAGCATTTGCGTTAACTTTTTACTGCATAAAGTGGGAAAAAAGTTTAAAGAGAGTTTGTTTTTCTATTCGCTCTATTTTTAATCGCCAGATATCGATAGTTTTAGTTAAAAGCACAGTCGTGTTTTTTGTTGTTGTTGTTTTTTTTTCACTCTCAAACTGAGAATGAACATAAAAATTTACAAAAAAACAAAAAAAGTTATTAAACAGATTTAAAAAAGAAAATATTGCTAAAGTTTTCAAACTTGAAGAATGGGGTAATAAAGGATGCAATAAAACTGCAGGCAATTTTGATGTTATTTGAAAAACATTTTTAGAAATGAAATAAAAATATTATCGAATTCTATTTCGAATAAACCTGACTATTAATGCAGCAGATCAGGTTCAGATTAAAAGGTTATATTCAACACACTCTCCTTTGCGGTATTAAAAATTGCAGAAGAATCCGCCATGACGTTAGCAAAGCTCATCTAAGAAAGAATAAACAATACGGGCAATAAATAAGCTGAATACCAAGCGAAATAAGTCCATATGATAGTTTTAATAAATGCCACAAACTCCATAAAATCAAAGTATAAAGCTCCTATAAAAACCACTCATTCCATAACACTGAAAATTCAATAACTATTCCACATCGTTATTATGGTGATTTCGATAATTGTTTTCCTAGTGGCAATATAAACATTTGTATCGAAGCATAAAATTTTTATTAAAACTGCATCAATCAATTTTAAAGCAGAAACGTATTTTTGACGTCACGATCAATATAAAAAAGAAAAGTGCAGGTATTTTCTTAAAGTTATCATGACATTTTCTTTAATTAACCACCCACAACGTATAGCATGAGTTAGTCGAAGAAGTCTCTGACGTCAGACAGATAATAAAAACTTGCACTGCTAGAATTTATGACGTGCTGCAGACAATGATTGACCAAAACTCTTTTAACCATGTATCGCACATAAAATCGACTTCTGCTGTTTTTGGTTTTTTTCTAAAATAACATAGAAAAGCAATCGATTTCAATGCCATGCAAGCAAGATAAACATTTATTTTGTTGTACGAGAAGAATTCCTTTATTTTCTTGTCATTTCTAGTCTCGTGTAAAATATTTTACATTTTTTGCAAAGATGCTGTATGAATAACATTTTATGGTGAAGGACTGAAATGAAATGTGTTTGAGACTGTGGTAGACAAGAGTGATCGGTAAATGGAACTACATGGGCTAAGGATAAAGGAGAGTTGACTGCATTAACTCTTCCGACTTGGTTAGCAACTTCCTTGAGTAATAGCCTACGAATACGAGATTGAATTGAAGAACTTAACAAGACGAATTTTGATGTGGACTATCGTATCGTAACTTCCCCTCGACAGTTTTAATAGTTCATCCACGATGATATGCGATACAATGGGAGACGTTAATGCAACTCTCATGGTGTCTTGAGATTGAGGCTTTATCTGCTCTCAGAGAACAATAAGATTGGTTTATTGGACAGTTCTTAGCATTCAAACAACCTCAACTGGAGGCAAGCACAAAGGGAACAGAAACACTAAAGCTGGTATCTATCTATACTACTCTATAAGCGACCATAAGCGATAATCGAATGAGAATATCCCGACATGCCAGCAACAGGTATCTGGCGTTCTCTGAACAGAATTTATACTGTTTGGAGTAATTAACACGAAAATTCCTAGCGAGTACTTGATGGTATCTTCCCTCATTTACAACCGTTTATTAAGGCATGGGGTATACCACAATAATTTTTTCTGTCTTAGGTATTACCCCCTCGCATATATGTACATACATACATATACATAATTGGCCATCACAACTTCAGTCAGGATTATGGACATAGTTTCTCACACCACTTATTTTGTGTGTGTTAATTTTATACATGTCCACTTCGAACGACAGATTTTTTTTGGAAAATCTTTTCATGGCACTTTTTTACTCTCAGAGGAAGTGACCGAAGAAATATTTTTTTTTTCATATTTTCGTTTTGATGTCTGACCTGAGATTTGATCCGTGGCCTTACGTCTAATAAGCCAAAACACTACCTACTAGACTACGGCGACCCCCTCGAATATATTTTTTTAACCCACCGACAGCCAATCACTAAAGATATGGACAGCGGTACCATTCTCGAAAGAAACTTCTTCTGACTATCACCGATGTTCGAGAAATAGCGTCCGTATTGTTTCTCTCCCTCTCTGTTTAATGGACATAATACAACGTCACAGTTTTTCCTGACCATATCTTTATCACAATTCGATTCAATTCTTTTATGAATTGTTACAATAGACGACTTAGTTTTTCGAAATCTCTACTGATAGCAGGATGTGCCTTCTCAAGGCGAGAAGCAGATAAGTGCATAAGCGGCTCCTTTTTCATTCATCATAAGGCACTCTTTCTTACAGACAGTTTGTGAAAAACTTGACTAATACATACAGTCTGTATGGTAGATGCTATTTTGGGATGCCATGCACCCTGCGGTTTTATTGAAGTCAACGCGAAAGCAGAAATTAATGATTTTGTTACCAATCCTACCGAGCACTCCCTGCACTGACCAACTTGATCGATGAGTTTGGTGGTGCGTGTGCTCGAGTGAGCTTTGGTATGAAAGCAACCACTCCAACCTACATAACTAGCTATCCTACCAACCCTAAAGAAGATGCAGTGGCTACATATACATTACTATGGCTATGGTTGATTGTAGCTCCTCGACTGCTGGGTTATTGTCCCTATTTGCAGGATTTGTTTGAATTCTTCAGCTTTTTAATTTTTTGTCTACAAATTTGTTCCCAGATTTTGGTAATTATACTCCCTTGACTACTATAATTTCAGGATCTGATGGGAATAACAAAATTATACCTTCGCGACATAGTCCAATTGCGAGGCTCATATACCAGAAGGGAATTTCCTAACAAATGAGATAAACTAAATATATGAAATTGCAGTTATAATATAAACCTCGATCATAGAAGATTCACAACGAAGATTGAACCAAGTTGTGATACCCACAATAATATAGTTGCAATCACATAAACTGGAGCTGGCCACACTAAGCCCCACGAAGGTGTGTATGGAGTAGACAGTGTTGTACGGCTCTCAAGGGACTCCGTAAATTGCATCGGAATGTGGTTGGATGCGAGACCATTTTGGATGAGAGATATGGAGAACGAAGGTAAAAAGACTAATACCTGTACAGAGAATAATAACACTCACAGTTGAATCAGTATACTATACGATATCTGGACTGGCTGTACATATCAGCAGTTACTTCAAAAAGTATTTGTACAGGATGAGTAAATTTAGTCCAACATAATGTATTTCTGAGGGAGATCTTATTTCAATGCAACTGATGGAAAGCAAGCGAAAGGCCGTAGAGCTAATAATTGAACTTTAAACTCCATAAAATATTACGGAGAATATGATAAAGGAGGAAATTTAATTTGACAGATTGTGGAAATCGGGCTTGGCGCAACCGAAAATGTTATGTAGCGAAACAGTCATAGTGAGACCCCGGTTCAAAACGAAAAATGAAAAATTTTTCTCTCAGGCGGCTTCCTCTCCACAGATTTCTGTCAGAGACGCTGAGGATAAATAAAATTGCCATGAAAACTTTCTCAAAAAAATCTGTTATTCAGAGTCGAATTTAAACTGTAGATTCCGTTACTGATGTATAAAATTAACACACACAATATAAGTAGTGTGAGACGCTAGGTCGGAATCCTGACGGAAGGGTTGTAATGACAAATTACATATGTATGTATGTGTATGCCTTTTTACTACCAACCATACATGGTACAATACTGCGTTTTTCGACAGAAATAAGGCTTTATCAAGGAAGCTAATTTCACCGAATGCAGAAACTTGAGAGGAATCACACTTCTAAACAACGTTTTATGGATAACGTTATCACACGATAACGGATAACGATAACGGAATCACACTCCTAAACAACGTTATCCATATAAGTGTACAGAATGAGACATATGAGTCACCGAGTGATCTTGCCTATGAACGGCAAGCTACCCGCTAACCTAACATAACCTACAACTCTAACATAACAAAAATACATCTTTTTAGGAGGAGATAGTACAATTGTCAAGATCTTTTATAAAAAACGATTCAAACGATTCAGAAAACGACTCATCCAAACCTTAATACTTTGAGAAAAATATCAACATCACCTGCCAGTCCTGTTTCCACTATAAATCAATTTCAAAATTTACGAAGGACAGGTATCCTTATCTTATCCTTATAATGTAAGTAATCAGCGAAAGCTATTACTATGATAGGTGTTTAGTTTTTCGCAAAGGAAATTTTTATAGAATTTGAGAAAAGCTTGAGCTGCTGCCCATTAGATTCGCAGGTTTTACAATCGACATTTGTTCATTCAATCCAGTTTAACCGATTCAGTAAGTGCATCGTAAAAGGATTTATATCAAAAAATACTTATCGATTCATATTCTCAAATACATACATACATATTTCGTCATTATAGCCATTCAACCAGGATTACGACCCCACAGTTTAAATTCGACTCCGAACGACAGTTTTTTAAGAAACTTTTCGTGGCGATTTTAAAAACTCTCAGAGTTTAGCCGCCAAAAAATTTTTGTTCATATTATCGTTTTAATGTCTGACCTGGGGTTTGAACCGTTGCCTTATGTCTAATAAGCTAACAGACTACCTACTAGACTATGGCGACTTATTCTCAAATAGCTAAGGTTAAACCTTAAATTGATCTTAAAATTGATTATAATACTCTTTTAATAAAAATGTTCAAAAAAGTTTTTTTTTCGATAAAAACCGATAAAAAAGACTTCAATTAAATTGTCATCCCTCTTGCTGTCATTGTCATTGTTGTTATTCAGCATGAACAATAATACAAATTGCCTGCAAGGTGTAAATTTAATTTAAAATCGAGTAACATTTGCTGCATTGACTTGTTCTTTAATGATAAAAAAATCATCTACATTTAACCATCATACTGAGTAAAAAACATCGTTGCGATGCGATTTTGAAAAAAGAAACACAAAATCAAAAAACTTTTTTTATAGGATTTAACTTACACAAGGAGTATGAAAAGAGTAGAAGTTCTTCATTTCTTTAATCATGAAAAACAAGAAAAATTCTCTCGTAAATTCTTGTTTTTCATTACATTATTATTGTGCGCGGAGTATTCATTCAGTGAACGTTAAATTCCTTTTTTTCTTTCATTAATTTTCTCTTATCTCTTAATGAAGTTCATTATAAAGTCTACACAACAACAGTCAAAAAAAAAGGAAAAGAAAAACAAAATTTACAAAGACACAACATAGCGGTAAAATTGTTCATATTTCATAAGCATGTGTATGAAAGCATGTGTATGTAGCATGTGTATGTAAGTATGTGTATGTAAGTATTAACTGTTATGAAAAGTTTCTGAAAAATCTGTTGTTCGGAATCGACTTTAAACTGTGCGTCCTGCCGCTCATATATAAGAGTAACACACACGACATGAGTGGTGATATTCTTCAAACTCATCTCGGCCTTTACGTGGGAGTGTTTTTTATCAACAAATTAACAAAAAGGCGAGTTTCATCCATTATTTGATGTATGGCCAAGCAACTTTCTTCTTTTTGTTAAGGTTTTCAAACGATAACATGTGCTCTTCTTTACATATTTTCGTTATTTTTATGGCTTTTAGTGAAAACTGCGTTAAGTGCGGGTTATTATTGAAGGTTTTAAGAGACAGCAATTGTGGAAAAATTACTGTTATTTTTATTCCGTTGTTCTTGTTATAGCAGCACAAAACAGAATACATATTGTTACGAAAATCAAGATACTGCTGTTTTACTTTTACGTCACTTAACATCAAAATTATAAACAAGCTGCAAAAACAAAACAATGCAGAAAACAAACTTGTTTACAAAATAACGTATTGCTTAATATATCAACAAACATCAGCAAAAAAAGGCAAACACGTAAACAGAAATACAACAACAACACTACAATAATAAACGTAACCAACGATGTTTACATTTATAGAGATTTCGAGAAGGCGAAGTCATGAACGTTCGCCTTCAAGAACATTCATCAGACTATTTAGGCAAAGCAGGCGACGGATTTAGTAAAAGTTCAGTGAGTCTTGTGCGAAGACGTGGTGTTTTTCCGTTATAAAGATCTGTCGAATAATTGTCTACCAATTGTTATAGTATATGCGAAGGGTAATAAACAGAGGAATAACAAATAAAAGCAATTGTTGTTGTATACATCAATTTGTGAACAGTGGCACACAGAATTATACGAATAATAAAGAATTTTAATTAAAACTAAACACAAATTGATTTTTATTTTATTTGCAATCTACGAACTCATATTTTAAACGTTTTTAAAAGGTAAAAATGTAACATGCTTTGATTGTCTTGAAATGCTCTCTACGAGAACTATCCCTGTTATTCCTCAATATTTTACAATCAGCAAAGGTCAATAATATCAGATTTACAAATATTCGGTAATATGTTCAACAAGCGTCTTTATTGACAATCTCTCTCAAAACTTTGCGAATTCCAATAATATAAAATGGCCCATAGTCATCATTCGCTAATGATAGAGCAATAAAATGTCGGGGTTCATCTGCAACAATCGTAGTAATGTTGGATTCCTATGAACCCATCGAGCATATACATATGTATACGTACAAAGTCACCAAGTCCAAGTCACCAAGAGTTGCAAGAAGCAACAATTTTCTCTGTTTTTTGATAACACTGGATGTTGACAGTCGCCGCAGTCTAGTTGCTAATGTGTTGACTTATTAGACAATCCCAGGTCAGAAATCTCTAATAAAACAAAATCTTTAAAAATATATCTTCGGCGACTTCTTCTCAGCAGATTTCTAACAAAAACTGCCATGAAAAGTTTTTCAAAAATCTGTCGTTCGGAGTTGACTTTAAACTGTAGGTCCCACCACTCATGTATAAAATTAAAACACAACATAAGTGGTGTGAGAAACTAGATCGTAATCCTAACTGAAGGGTTGTAATGACCAATGACCAGTCCGTAATTTGGATATCACAAAAGGGAGCACTGATCTCCATTCCTCTTACTGCTCTAATATAATCCTAAGCTGCATGAATCTTCAGAGACTCATACAGACTCGCGGGCCGCTGCTTTTCAGCCAGAAATCATGGCTATTCTTAAAGTCACTAAATCACTGTTCTAAAACAAAATGTTCGCTGAGAATATACTGTCACTGATAGCAATAAAATTCTATTCGAAAGTCGTATCGATGTCCTAACTTGTCAATTTTGTTATTATTCCTCTTGGAAATGGGATACACTGGCTAAAACGGTACCGAACTGTAAAATCTCCTATAGCGCGATTAAACTGCAAATTAGATGTGTGCAACACTTTTTCTGACAATATTTCGTCACACGTCTAAAAAGTAATATTCGTTTGATTCTTTTTTTGCTGAGTTTGCCACTCGTGTGACTTCACGATGCTTAAAAGCCTTACAACGGTTATAATACCAATAGCAAGTGTTTTAAAGTGCACACTTTTAAAACAAACGCCTATTTTTTGCGTTTGAATGTCTATTTAATATCTCTACCTTAGGTAGGTAGGTAGGTAATAGTGGCCGTCATCCCAAGAAATCGGATGGACGCACTATCCCCTAGTCCTGGAGCTAGTTCATGTTAACTATCCCCTAGTCCTGAAACCACTTAGAGCTTACAATGAAGCGACTCAAAATGCCGACGTCAGTGTTCGACAAATCACCCAGATCATCGATGACATAGTGCCCAGTAGATGAAGAACAGTCTCTTATTTTTCCTCATCCCTGCAGCTGCTACAGAAATCGTTTGCGAAGTGTCGCCTAATGCAATGCCCCGACACGACTCCAATGACCGCACTGAGCATGCAGTGCTCTCTCCATCCAGCCTCGGCCAGATTATGCGCGCCATTCTGCCCTTATCCTTAGCTGCGGTTGACAGAGTTCATGATCTCGTTGTCAATCATGAGCTTGCAGGTCCCCAAAGGGGCCCCATTATTCAGGAATGCGGCGTAGAGTTCAATGGTCGTGTCGTGTCTGACCAGTTCATCAGATCTGCAGTTGCCCCTGTGTCCCGGAACCCAAATGATGTGTACATTATACCTCTCCGCCACCCTGTATAGGTGTTTTCGTCAGCCGTAGACCGTCCTGGAGTTCATCACATTGGAGCCCCGAACCCTGATAGCCGCCTGGGTATCGGGGAGTATGGTGATGTTTCCATTGGGGACATTCGAATCCCAAATAATCTTAACCGCAACCTGTATTGCCAACACCTCCGCCTGGAAAACGCTGAAGTAATCCAGTAGCCTTATAGATTCGGCCATATCTATCGACTCTGAGTAAATTCCGGCACCAACGGTTTCTCCCAGCTTGGATACATCAGTGAAGATTTGGACGGAGTCCTTGATGAGGTGCCTAGCACCATTCCTCCAGACCTCTTTATCCGGGATGATCGTCATGAATTGCATCAAAAAGTCATATCGCGGTATCATATAGTCAATGTCCCTGACAGCCTCAAATTTCTCCGGGATACTCGAGTGACCAGTGTCTGGTCTACGCCATTGTAGAGTCGCTCCCAGCCGCCACGGCCCTGTAGATGTAGATCAAACGGTGGGAGGCCCAAAATTATCTCCAGTGCCACTGTAGGAGTAGCGCGCAAGGCAGATTATCTCTACCTTATTTATACCGTCCACACTTTTATCATTTGGAATATACTCCCCTAGCCATCATCTTCTTACTGACAGCCCAAGACGTAAAGCCATTTACAAGCCTAATTAAATTCACTTTGGCGCTGTCAAAGAAAATCCTTCAACTTCATTTGCTTAATATGCCATTAAATAAATTAACAATTTTATATTTCTCTCTCCCTCTCTCAAAAGAGAGAAACTTTTGCCTTCTCAAAAATAATTCACATGCAGACAATTCACTCACACAACAATTTCTGCATATTTTATGGCAAATAAATAAATAAAAATGACATCTGAAAATATGAATTAACCCAATGCAACAGCATTATACAGATACACGAACACAGCTACACTCTCTCATAAAGACATTGAAAAAGTTAGCAAAAACGGGAAAATACAAGAAAAGAGCAACAAGCCTTGTAAGGTACATTTTGGTACACAACACCAACACCATTTTTCTTAGCATAACACAACAGAGAGCGTCATAAAAAGACAAAAATTTTACAATAAGAACAAAACAATAACAATTATACGGCTCTATAAGTGCGTGTAAAAAGTGTATATGCATGCATTCAAGCCTGCCAACATCATTTCAGGCATGCTGTACTGTTATCAAAAGTTTGAGGTTTCTTCTGCATACGCGCTATAATGCATAAAGATGATCATTCTTCTCCTATTTACCTCTCTTTTTACTTTTATGATGCCTCACGTTTTGCATAAGAACTTGAGCGTTTATGTTTATGTGCAGGAATATGTGTCAAACTAGTTTCACACAGCATTTAACTCTCCGTCAGGACGAAAAGAAAAATGATAAAGCAAAACGAAGCGAGAAAGCTGTTACAGTTTATGTTAATGGTTGGTGTGCGAATACTATTTTCTTATACATTCAACCATCAACCTTCTGATGGTGTTCTTAAAGTCTGTTAAATACAAGTAAGATGAAATTCAGAAACCATAATCGCAGACTTTTCTTATACACACACATAGACACACACAGGCGCTTACTATTAGAGAGATTTTAAATGCATTTCCGCTTAAGGTTATAACGGTTGCGGTCGGAAAATGCATCGTATGTCATACATAGCTTCAGTTACACTAGAACACAGTTCAAGCAGACTTTATAAAATTTTATTAAAAGAAAATAATTTAAAAATGTTGGAAAATATTTCTTTAAAGTCTGCAATTAAAAAATTTAGCTAAGGTTTGAAGAGGATTTTTAATTCAAATTTTATTGACGACCTCAGACAGACTGTATATCGACATTACCATTTTCTTAAAAAAATAATAGAATTTTTCTATGCACGTAAAAGTTTAACTGTAGAAAAAGAAGAGCTCGAATAATAATAAAAACAGCTCATAGAACTCCGGAGATCTTGAAAACCAAAACCTCTACAAAACGTCTTGAAACGACACCCGAGTTAAGCAATTTATTAAAGCGTATAACGGAGTACATTCAAAAGCCAGTTATATTTAAACCCCTTCGAGATATCCTTCATCGATGGTTAAGTACGAAATGGTGCTCGGAAAGTTAATATGTTCATCCCAAATTTGTATAACAATGGAAGTAATGTGTCTTAACGTTCTCTCTTTAATCGATTCTCCGTTCAGGTTCAGGTTCAGGTTAAGGAACACGCTTCGATCGATTTAATTGTTGTCTGCACAGATCTTCCACGAGAGTCTGGGAAGGTTTGAATAGCTCATTATGGATCACACTCTTCTGATTCCGCAATATATAGCATCACCTTGGAGCAATGGATTGGCCTCGCTTTATATAGGATTTGTTGGGGTTGTCGTAATGAATCCTTTTTTCGCTGCCAGTAATAATTAGACGTAAAAAGGATTTGTTTTTAGAGCGATGAAACAGCATTTCAGGCATGCAAAATCGTCTCTCAGCGTCTCTCAGTTTCAATTAACATGTATTTACTTACTTACTTAATTGGGCATTATAAACCCGTTATCGGATTTCAGTCTGACTTAAAATATCCATCCAGACACCCCTGCTTCTTGTGAGCATTCGCCAGTTAATCACACCAATGGGTGACATCGATTCGTCCTGTCAACGCAGACAACTTCCACGAATCCCCACATAAAATACCAGTCTCGCGGAAGCATGCTCTTCTATCTGTAAACATTGTCAGATGTTAATGCTCTTTGAGGAGCTCATTGTTGAATCGGATGCGCAAATCATCGCCAACCGGCACTAGACCGGAGATCATTCGTAGGAATTTTCTCTCGAAGACTTTTACGGTTGATACATCAGTGCTTTACAGTGTCCATACTTCTACCATACATTCATATATAGCACACAATTTCTTTGCTTTCAAATAAATCCTACTGTTTTTAAAACAACTTGTGCATGCTCTTCTTGCATCAAATTCACTATTTTGAAACTCGTAAACCTCTTGAGATTGTTAAACAATCCAGCCCAGAAGACTGCCAGTTTAAAAGTATTTAAAAGAGATCGACTACAATTTTCCAGCAGCTGGTTTCAAATGTAATACCTTTGATGCCGTTATTTGCGTCAGGCAACACTATAGCTTATTTGATATGTTCTGAACGTCGAGGTACACGTACAATGAAGATTATCTGTTCTAATTACACCATAAAGTTTTCCTGCAAGCCTTCATTATCCTTTAGTGTTATAATGCAAAACACAGAAAAAAGACAAAATGCCTGACCTAAATATTTTCAAATGCTATAAATTTTGAGAATTTAGGTTTGTATACCCAATTCAAATCAAGGTCTTGTTGCTTAACATTGTGCAAATAATTTCATTTAAAATTTAAAACTGCCAACAACAATTTGAAAGTGACTTCCTTAAATATTTAGAAAAGTTGCATTTTGTACTTGAAAACTTCATTTCACACATGCAATGTTGCAAACACGATATTCAAATCGAACAATTTGTTAATAAACATGAAATCCTTTTAAGTTTTTGCATTTCCATTAGAATTCGTGTTTAAAATTGTTTCCTTAAAGTAATACGAAATGACTGGCGTGCTTAAAAATTATTGGTAAACATTTCTGTTTACGCCTGTATTTGCAACACAAATTACTCATACGCTAAAGGTTGATGTAAAGCCTTGTGCAAACTGTTTGTTGTTCATGAGGCAATTTAATGCAGGAAAAGAGATTACCTACCGAAACTTTATGTTTATGTTAAGAGAGTTAAAGAGCTGTAAATTGAATTACAAATTAGTGTAATGAGAGAGAGAGAGAGAAAAATTAACTTTGAAATTATAAACTCATATGCAACAAACGATTTTGTTGCTTTAAATAAAACTATTATAATTCAATTAAATTATAGGAATTTATTTTTAAAACGAAACTATTAAATTAGTAGTCTTCAAAATTTTCTTTTTTAGTTCCGATTTTAATAAAAATTACTTTCACTACTATAATGAGCCAACGTTTCTGGCTTTAATATTTAAGTCATAAAACAGACAGAAACAGAAAACCGCAAAAAAAGCATTCTAATATACTTAAAAAAACAACAACCGTTGTTTTCAATTGCAGATTTAAACGACCCAGAGAGTAAAGCTAAAAGTTAGGAGCGATGCTATTCTTAGCTTACTTACTTAAGTACAACTGCATGAGAGGAAACTGTCAGTTAATTAAGTACAGGACTGTTGAGTAATCTGTAAACAAAAAACGGAAGGTGTATTGATAAGTAAGCGCATATGAAGATCACAAAGGAAGAGAAACATTTCTAGCCACTTGATAACCTCACAGCAAGACAAGCAAGTCCTTTGGCGTAATAATTGATGAGAGACTGGACTTTACAAAGCAATTGTTGGTGTTAAAGATAAATATTTACGGACTTTGAAGTGTAAACCGAAGCTTATATCGGTATTCTGGCAGCAATATGAGCTCATTGGCATATACATAATCTCTCAAGTACGTAAAAAATATAATGAGATTCTTTTGATCATCGTACAAAAATCCAAATTGACCACATTGCGATAAGGCCAATTTAATTGATGTAAATACTTAAGTACTTCAAGGATTAATTCTGTTACCACTTTTATTCAATCTGGATTTATATATATGGTAGGAAAACAGCGTTAGAGTATGAAAAAATGACAAGGAGACCCAAACTACCTCTAAATTAAAAATTGTATACTTGGAACTTGTATCGACGCTATCAATAGGGTCTTATAGCTACATCTGTGAATTTAGTTGCCTGTTTTGTCAAATCACTATAGACGGACATTCTATTCTACAACATACATACAGAATTGGTCGTTACAACATTTCAGCCAGAATTACGACCTAGCTTCTCACACCTCTTATGTTGTGTGTGTTAATTTTATACATGAGTGACAGGAGCTACACTGTATTCAAGATTATCTACCAAGTCTTTACGGTTCAAAAGTTCGAGTAATGAGTTTGCTTATTAGCGTACCCAAATCGTATTTATTCAGTCTTAATATACTCATGATTTGTCTCTGATTAGGATCACCCTAGAGTATCTTTGCAGGTTCATTGTTTAACAATAATTGATTCTATATTTCTGCACACTTTTATAGCCTGGTTTACAATGTACTAGCAAAAAGCCCTCACAGTCATCTGCGCAATGGATCCGTTTAACCAAGTAAATAGATCTAGTATCACAGTGATATAATTGGTCGCGATGTTGTGTTAGTCATACGCGGATAATTCCCCATAGAATGAAAACTTTATCTCTTTCGATTGGAAAACTTTCTGAAGTGCGACTATTTAATGGCGACCTTATGCAGCTACACCTGCCAAATTAGTTGTCAATTATTCAGTCTGTTTTACCAAATCACGGACGGATACGGGTGTTTTGTTTAGGCAATGTACCGCCGAAAAATCATCTTCAGCGATCCGGCTCTTTTTCGGATGAAAGGGTACGTGAATAAACAAAATTGTTGAAGTTGGAACAATGCCAATCTGCATGATATCCAAAAGCGTCCATTTCACACCGAAAACATCATGGTTTGGTGTGGTTTTTGAGCTGGCGTAGTTTTGGGTCTATATTCCATTGACAAACATGTTGGCCAGACCATCACTGTCAAAGGCGGGAACTATAGTTCTTTTGGTCTAATTTGGATGACCTAGAAAACAACGACTTGTGATTTCAACAAGGCGAAGCTAAATGCTCCTCCGTTCATGCCATATTAGGTATTCTGAAGGCATGATCATCTCACGTGGAAGTGATGTGAACTTGCCACTGAGATCATGCGATTTGACGCAATTAGACGTAGGTGTACCCGAATAAGTTACAAGCCGCATCGGTCCTCAAAGTGAACATAACCCCTGTCATCGATCAAATTCAGCCTTACTTAAACGTCAAAGTCTTGGAAAATTAAACATTTCGGATGCGCTTCACTTACAGAAGACGTGGCGGACATTTAAATACATCATTAGTACAATTGATCTTTAAAACAAACAAGAAATTTCGATGATTAAATTTAAAGATAGGAAGCGCTTAATAAAAGATCCAACACATTGGTTATTTCTTATTTATTTCTCTTGATTTCTTTGCCTAGTTGAAGTTTCAATAAGTAGGTGTTCCGATTCCAGCTAAGCAAATAATTGGTCTACTGTGGTTGATCTAAGGATGTCATATAGAAACCACTCCCTCTGTGAAAAGGTATTGGAATTTTGATTAACATATTGTAACGTATGGGATGAGGAACTTTTCTCTTCCGAAACTGCTGCCTGATCTTCCTGCTTGGCCTTTCTGTGATGTTATCGTCTGTCGCAGGTAGAGGATACTACAAATAGATATGAAACTTTTTTGGTACTCTTTTTTCTAATGTGTACTTCCAAGTGGGCCATCTATAGGTTTAAATTTGAATTTGGCAATATTTATGTTGTTGTTGTTGTTTTATTATTTATTTATTTATTTATCTTATTTATTAATCATAGCACAACAAGATAATAATCTTATAAATGAAAGTGCTATGGGAGTACATCAAATAGGAAAAAGTAATAACAAATCGCTCATTATATGAGTAATGAATTGATTGAAGTACAGTATAAATAAAAATGAATAAGAATAAGAACATGATTTAACCTCAGGAAATAGCAATCGATACAAAAAAAATTAGGATAAGAAAATGAGTATATGTAAAAAACTAAATTAGGAAAGATACAAATATAAAGAAAAATACAAACAAAGAAATATATTCATATAATGAAATACAATGAAACTTAAATAATAAATTAGAAAAATGAAAATAATTAATCACTAATAAAAATGAAGAGTAAAAATGTATAAAACAATCAAAATATATTACAAACTACTTAAACAGAATGTATAGCTCCTTTTTGAACTTAGTTGCATTGCCTATGTTCTGAATATAATTAGGTAGTGTATTCCAAAGACTGATGGTGTGTATAAAGAACTGTCGTTTCGACAAAAGAGTCCTATGTCTTAATTGGATAATTTTCCTACCGCGGTTGGATCTAGCAAATCTAATCCTGCTAAATAAGTATACTGGCTGTTCCAAAGTAATAATCTTATGGAGGAGAATTAGGCACTTAATATTCAATAGATTATCAAAATGAATACCACATAACTGGTATGAAAATTGTGATATATGGTCCCGACGCCCCTTAATAAATACATATCTGGCTATGTTATTATAAGCCAAGTTAAGTTTCCGCCTATCATCCGCATCACAGTTTGCGAAAATTTCCGATCCATATAAAAGAACAGCAATTAAAAACGTTTTTGCCAGTTGCAGGCGTATAGCAAAAGGAGTCGAATCTATAACAGCCCATAAGTACCTAAGCATACCGTAGACTTTGCCAACGATGACATTAATGTGGCTAGACCACGTTAGCCGACCATTAAAGATAACACCCAGATTAGATGCCGATTCAACAAAATCAATTTTATTCCCCCTGATAATAATATTCGGCACATCAAACGCTCTCTTAGACCTGGAGAGCAATAAACATTTCGATTTAGAGGGATTAGTACAAAGTCCATTAGCACTAGCCCAGTTGTCAATTTTCCGTAAATCATCGTTAATCGTATCTACACATAGTCGGATATTATCAATACAAGCGCTCCTATAGAGCTGAACGTCATCAGCGTACATATGTACGCTACAATTATCCAAAACATCAGGTAGGTCGTTAATGTATATACAGAACAAAAGGGGCCCTAAAATTGATCCCTGAGGAATACCTCTTCCAACGTGTACCGAATTCGAGATGTTGCCGTTTAGGTAAACTCGTTGTGATCTGTTAATGAGATAGGAACGTATAAGGCTGCAAGCTGAATTAGAAAAATGAAAGAGGGTCTGTAGCTTTCTCAATAATATTCTGTGATCAACTGTATCAAAAGCCTTAGTGTGATCCAAAAGAACCAAAAACGCTATGTAATTTTCATCCAGCTTCAACCTAAGGTCATCAACTACTTTGACTAAAGCAGTAGTACAGCTCCTAGCTTTCATAAATCCCGACTGCTTATCAGATAAAAAATTATTACTCGTGAGATAATCGTTCATTTGTCTAGCTATGAGGTTTTCCATAACTTTGGACAGGAACGGAAGAATGGCAATTGGCCTGAATTCATTGTTAGATTTAGGAATTGGGATGATTTTTGACCGTTTGCATTCATCAGGGAAAGAGGACATAGTTAAGACTGAATTGAATACATGAGTAAAATACGGTAAAAGTCTAGGTGACAAAGCTTTTAAGAACAGAGGATCTAAGTCATCAGAACCAATCGCATTCGATTTCACAGAAGATAAGCATTCCAAAACCTCGAGCTGACTAACACAACGAAAACTAAAGGGGTTTTCTAGCGGAACAAAACAAAGGTCATCATATATGTTACTGTCAGGTGTAGGAACATTAATATTAACAAATTAGTCATTCAGACCGTTTACATCAACATCAGGAGAAGTATTATGGCATTTTTGTCCAATACCAATATCGCGGATTACCTTCCATTTAGCTCTATTATCTAATGCGGAAGCGAACTTCCTGCCGTAAAACAATGTTTTTGCAATTTTAATGTGTTTTGTAACCTCACTACGAGCGGCTTTATGAACGGCTTTCAGATCATCCGTTCTGAACCTCTTCCATCGCCGATAGGCAATGTCGCGCTTATCAATTAATGCTTTAATTTCAGCATTAAACCACGGTTGGTGTTTGGCTTTAACAAGTTTTGTTTTGACAGGAACACAACTGTCATATAGCAGACGCACATTTTCCTGAATTAGTGCCACCTGGTCATTTACATTACCCAGTGAGTAGATTTGATCCCAACAGATATCATCAACACTTCTGTTCAAAACTGTAAAATCGATACTTTTAAAATCACGGTATGTAATATACCTGTCCTCATGACTCGTAGACAGATTATAAGTTAAGAAGAGAAGATCATGATTGGAAAAGCAAGAGGCTGAAATTTGATCATATAACAGTACCTTAGTCATATCATTAACAAATACTAGATCGATTAGACTACTGGAAGAAGAATGGAAGTGAGTTGGCAAGGACACATTTACAGGATTAAGATGGAGAGACAACATTGAATCAGATAGCGCATTATCAAGTAAGAGATTATTATTAAAGTCACCAATAATAATAATGTCATCATATTGAATAGAAATTTCCTCAAGAATAGAAATAAAGGGATCAAAGTTTATATTAGAATTCAGTCTATAGACACTACCTAATAAAACCTTCTTCTTATTGGTGGATGAAATATCAAGAAATAAATATTCTATTTGACTACCAATTTCTGTTAATAATTTTACCTTGCACGGAATACCGTTTCGAACATAAATTGCAACTCCGCCACCTTTTGCCCTGGTTGCCATATTGTTAACTAAGATTTTCCTGTCTGACCGGAAAAGCCTAAAGCCCTGTAGATTGTACACCGAATCCTGAACTTCCAGAGGAAACCAAGTTTCGGAAACGCAAATAATATCGATTCCTGCTGCCACAAATAAACGCCTAAATTCATCAATTTTATTGTTCAGACTCTGTGCATTTATATGAACAATGTTGAGACCAGTTCTTTGTTTGGCTAAAACTCTAATCATGTTGTACACACAGTCTCTGGAATAAGGACTGTTAGAGTTCATCAGATTGTACGTAAGTTGTGGCAATGCAATCAAAAGCTAAGTAAATTGCTATAATTAAGATAACTAAGCGCATAATAAAAAAGGAGTTATACATACAGATAAGGAAGGAAATAAAAACTGAATTAAAATTGAACATTAAATTAAAGTTGCACATCATCAGGTTTATCATTATCAGAAAACTAGTTGAGTAGTTAACTATCACGCCCAGGAAATAACTGGTTCAGGATATTTATGTCTTCAATTAGAATTGTGTCTTCGTCACCTTGTTTCCTTATGTATACGCAGCCCCTCATAGTAAATGCAGAAAACAAAAGTTTTTTCTTTTTTAGACGAATTGCAGCACGAAGGATGTTAAAGTTGTTTTGAGTTTGGTTCTCGTTTACGAAGAATTTGTAACCAATGTTCCTTAGCCGGAAAGTAAAACCCTTGTGCTGTTTTCGGAAATTAGCCAACGATTTTAAAAAGAAATTTTTATCGTATGCAGACCAAAGTTTGACTATTATAACGGCATCTTTCGAGGTCTCGTTGTGTTTATTATTATGGTTCCTCAAGCGGTATATAGATTTTAAGTTAGGTACAGGTGTGTCTATGGTGTTACAAATTTTTTTAAAAATCTCCGGTAGATTTTCTTCTTCAGAGAACGGAATTTCATTTATCCTGAGTTCAGTAGAAACAGGATAGTTCTCTTGTTGCCGCAATTTTGTTTTTAGATTCTTTATTTCCACTCGCATACTCTCAATTTCCGCCGATCCATTTTCAAGAATTGTTACCCTCTCACTTATCTCATGCAGTTTGTTATCGAGGATATTGTATTTTTCGCGCATATCCTTTACGAGGTCTTCTTTAAATTCTCTAAATTTCTGGTCAATAGTGTTCAGGATCTGTTCTGCGAATTTGTCAAACCTTTTGTCCATACAGTTTAGTAGTTTAAAAGGCGAGTCAATTAAAGATGGTCGTAAAGAACTTTGCTGAATGTCCGCTATACGTTTATTGACTGGTGTGTTTTGCAATCCATCCGAGGTTGACGGTATAAATTCCGAGTTTTCGATAATAGGCATGTTTGTTGGGTTTTTGTTGGTTAGTGTCTTAGATTTAGATTTGAAAAAGATTGTCCGTTGGATAAGATATTAGTTATTATAAATTTTCAAATATTTCACTGAGTTTTATTCTGTTGCTATGCGTTCTTTAAAATTTGTTATTTACAATTTTGTGGATGAGTCACCAAAAAATAAGAACAAGATAGTCCGTTGGATGAGGAATTAGTTTTTGTAAATTTTAAATATTTCACTAAGAACTGTTGCTATGCGTTGTTTTATTTTGATAAATTACAAGTTGTTATTGTACGCTGTAGAATTATTTCATTTGTTATTATTTGTTGTAAGAAATTTAAACATAGATTTTAATTTTATGATAGTTTGTTTAGATGATATTTAAATTACAAAAACACATAGATTCTGGCAGTTCACAAAATTTTCTTTCCTTGATTTAGAATAATGGCAAAGTTTTAAGAAAATATGGGCATCGAACACACTTTTTCAGGAGCTCAGACAAAAACACGTCTATTCACATTCACCAACACCACTACAACTTTCAAGACACAATGTGGCGCTGTATTAAAGTATATACACAAAATAGAAAAAATATTTTATTTTTCTTTCATTCAATTCACTTGTTTAAATTCAAATTTTTTTCTTTAAAGCTTTTCCTTTTAAATTATCTTTGCTCAAAGTTTTCCTACAAAAGAAATTTTGCAATTTAATCAATGTCATTCTATTCTGTAGCAAAATTCTTTCTGTATATTGTCTCCAATGAACGTAATGAATCAATTTACGCTTGAACAGCGTTGGGATTTATTGGAAATTTATTTCAAAAACAAAGACAATTGCGCGGAAATTGCAAGAAAATGTCGTACAAAATTTGGACGCAGAGAAGGACCCAGTTCCCAGTACACGCAAGTTTATTGCTGAAGTTCGAGAAACTGTTTTCATTGTTGATGCGCCAAGACGTGAGCGTGTTCGTACAATGCGTACACCCGAAAATATCGAAGCTATGGCTGAGAGTGTGCTTGAGAGACCATCAATATTAACTCGTCATCGTTCCTTTGAATTGAGCATTTCATGCACAAGTTTATGTCGAATTTTGCTAAAAGATCTCGGTATGACGCCTTACAAAGTTCAATTGAATCAAGAGTTGCAGCCGCATGATCATTCGTTTCGCTAGATGGTCCAAAGAGAAACTGCACGATGATGTCGATTTTGCTAAAAAAAAATACCTTTTCGGATGAAGCTCATTTTCATCTTGGTGGGTACATTAATAAGCAAAATTGCCGTATTTGGGGCTCAGAAGCCAATGCACCCATTACGAGTGATTGTTCGGTGCGGCTTGTGGAGCGGAGACATCATTGGCCCATATTTCTTTGAAAATAAGGACGGCCAGATTTGACGATTTATCGTCATTTTGACGATTTTGAGCTCTAAAAACGTCATATTGACGATAGACGATTTATGTCCTTATTTTGACGATTTTTGGAAATGAAAATTTACATTAAAAGCCACTTAAAGCATTGTATTTACTTTGCAATTGTTACTATTCGAAATTTATGTTAGTTAAAACAGGGAGTAAATTACAATATTCTTAAGTTACTTTCGAATACGTGTGATGATTTTTCTGCAGTTTAGTCCTTTTTAACCCCTTAAAAACCAAAAAATTACAACTGCTAAATAACCTCGTAGTCGGAATAATTTCTCACTTATCGTTGCAGGCAATTTTAAAAATTCGAGTATAGCTTCTAATATTACCATCGGAAGAACGAAGGGAAGCGCCGTTATTTTTTTCGTATGACCAACACTCAGGGGATGGATGACATTGTGTTTGGAACTATGAAAATATGTTATGGGAAGAAGGAAAGAGAGAACAGTGTTTATGGGCACAAGGCTTGTATAATTTTATGCCATAAGTAACAGGAAAAACTTCTGAAGGAATTGAGTTCCACATACGAATAATCCGACTAAAAAACGTATTTTTTCTGTAATGCAGTTTGCGATCCACTGGCCAATCGACCACATACGGTGCTGGCCGAGAAAGACGTGCGTTACGTAGGAATATATGATTTTCGGGAAAATGTCCCCTTATTTCGTTCGAGCAAAATCCTTTTATAGTAGCGATAGAACAGTGAAACACAAACCACATTGCAATGATGCTCCAATGATTCAATGGAATTGGATACACTACCGTCATTAACGAGCTACTATGGCCTCTGCTGTACACGGACGTTGAGGCATCGACACATACATGAGAGTTGTATTCTATTCTCGGTCGGTTATAAATGGAGTAGTAAGATCAGATGATTAGACTTTAAGAAGGAACTGAAAAATGTGTCGGTTCCAGCCAACGTTACAATGAATATTCGTGCTCAGAACATCAAAAGCTTCTGACACCCTAATATTTACACCGTCCATTGATATAGATGATGCAACATTATTACTGCGCTTATGTGTCAATAAACAACATTGGGATAGATTGTTTAAACCTTGCACAATTTTTTCCTTAAATTAATGATGTAATATTTCTCCATTTTTGGATAAAATTAATAAATGAAGATTAGGGAGCTAGCGTTTAATTTCTAACAATTTATTTAAATCTTATATTTTTGAACTCAGATATGTACATAGTACATTGACTTAATTTTAATTTATTTATTTATTTTTTCTGACGATTTTTTGGACGATTTCAATAAACATCTTTGACGATTTTGACGATTTTTTCTCAAATATTTGACAATTTGGTGCCCCATTGATCTGGCAGCTATGGGCGCAACCATTACCGACAATGGAGACACCCGTCGCACCATGATATCCAATTTTTTTGTACCCGCTCTTTATGATGTGAACGATGATTGGTTTTAACAGGATGGTCAAATTTTTGATGGCCGTTTGATTAGCCGAAATGGTGAGCCCAATTGGTAGCCAAGAAGCTGCGATTTGACATCGTTGGACTGTTGTCTGTAGGGCGCCGTTAAAGAAAAGTGTTATGCCGACAAACCAGAGACAATTGACCATTTGAAGGCCAACATTCGAGATGCCATTGCCGAGATACGACCCCATACACTCGAAAAATTGCACGAAAATTGGTCCGATCATTTGAGGTATTGTGAGGCCAAAGCGGAAGCCATATGAATGAAATAATATTCTATTTCTAGCCGGAATAATACTTCACAACAAAAAATAAATTTGCAAAATCTTAAACCGTTTTTGTTTGATTATATTTTTAAATTTTAACTTTTAAATTTTCCATCCTATATTACCTCTTTTTAGTAACTCCAACAGATATCGCATACCAACCAATCGCCTTTCATTACGAAAACTAATTTAAAGCACCCAGTTTTTGTCACATGTATTTCATGTCCAATGGCTTTATTGCCACACATTTTTGTGGCCAAAACTAATATTAAAATATAAACAGAATAAAACCTCATCCTTGTGACAACAACTACAACAAATTTCGTTTTGTTGACTTCATAATTGCGTATCAAGCCAGACGAAAAACACAAACGAATTAAATATGGTGACAGACCCAAAAAAACTGTGGAATATTTTAATTTATAAAACCAATGGTAGGCAGACTACCACTGGAGACAAAATTGAAAACAATTTACGTTCAAATGCAATTTAGTCACTGCGTGAGTGCATGACCAATAAAAATTTTTTCTTGGGCAGACGACAATAAAGCCACAAAAAATTTTATTTTAATGAAAAACGATTTTATTCCGGCCATAAATTTATATGCGATTCCACTTATACAGGTTTTGGTTTTTCACATTAAATATTAGGTTGGAGGAAAAGTATTGAACGTAATAATATGGATTATAAATATTAGTACGACACACAAAGTGTTGAATATTATTACGAAAATGGAAATAGTGATACATCGTTAAGCATTAAAATGGTAAACAAAAGCTACAAAAACGAAACCAATTTATTTATTTACATGATCACCGAATAAACAAAAATATATCAACAACATCAGTATAAAAAAGGGGATAAACAAGTAGACAAGAAGCAACGACAAACATTATCAGAATAAATGTAAACAAAATACACAAACAAAAATGAAGCAACGATGTTTATATTTACATAGATTTGGAGAAGACGAAGTTATTCTCCTACAAGTACATCCATCAGACAGTTTACCCTGCGATATAAAAGGCAAGCCAATGCAGGTAACGGAGCCAGTAAAAATTCAGTCGGCCTTGTGCGAAGACGCGTTGCGTGTGAAGAGAATAATTGTGGTTTGAAGGTCTCCGTTTTAAAGATCGGTCTTTCCGAACCTTACATGATCTTCGTTGACAGTCAGGCTGCCCTTAGGGCCATTGCGTCGGTCTAGTGCAAGTCACGGCTTGTTCGCGAGTGCAAGGAGTCGTTGAGGGCTTTTGGACCGGACCGTATCCATCTGTGCTGGGTTCCGGGACATAGCGGAATACTGGGCTATGAGACGGCGGATGCCCTCGCTAGGCTAGGTTCGCTTTTAGTAGGTGATTTGATGGTTGGTCCTGACCCCCCAGTCTGTCACCTCTATGGCCTCATCAATGGATGGATCATGGAGAAAGAGCAAAGGCGTTGGGGGAACGGATCGGGTTGTTTTGTTTCTAGGTGTCTATGGCCTGCTGTAGACAGTAAGAGAACAGGTTGGCTGCTGGGCTTGAATAAGGTCAGCTTAAGGTTGTTTGTCGGTTTTATCACGGGGCACTGCGAGATTAGGTCACTGACGGGGATCTGGAACAGATCCCAGCCGGACTATTGCAGGGCGTGTTGCGATGAGGAGGAGTTGGAGACTATCGAACACCTCCTCTGTAACTGCCCAGCCCTTGGTGGATTGAGGACCCTTGGCAGGGCCTTCTTTGGGAGCTTGAATTCGGTGTCGAGAGCCGACATCAAGGCTCTCCACAGATTCATTAGTGGCTTAGGCTGGTTGAGAGGCTAGGACTTCATCGGTGTAGTCGCGCTCTCCCATCCTTTTGTTGTGTCTGGTCTGCGTGATTCATCCGCTTCCCACTCCCCCCTTTCCCATATACCCTCCTTTCATCCTATCCCCTATGCTATCCTTCCCTCCTTAAGACGTTGTACAATGGGTCAATCTGACCTCCGGGTACTGTACCTGTCTTGACTGACAGGTACACGTCCTCTAACCTAACATAACCTAAGATCGGTCTAATTGTTAATGTTTACGCAAACGAGTGTAAAGCGGAATAAAATAATTGTTGTCGTTTTGTGAACAGTGGCACACAGAATTGTGCGAACAATAAAGAAATTATTTAACTGCACAGAAATTTATTTTAATTTTTATTGTAATCTACGAGCTCATATTTCAAACGTTTTTAAAGGTTGGCGTTATTGAAATAAAATCAGCTTTTAAAGAAAATCAATATTGGGTGAGGGATAAAGTACTTGTTCTATAATTTTCTATGACCTATAAACTCAGAAATATCACTGACGAAAATTGAAATATTACACTCACATCCAGTGTCAGTTAGAATATTTTTGCAAAGTGTATTGTGCTACCTAGGTTCCATACAATTTAAAAGACGAAAATGTCAGTTATTCTCAGGGATTATTCCGCTACTCAGTAGCCATATAATTTTTATGGTTTCCGCCTTGGAAAAATGTGGTCAGACTCGCTGTGTCATAGCACAAAAAATTTCTCTTGATGATCTGGCTAGCTTTACCGTTCTAACCTCACAATCAATACAATTTTTAAAGAAGGATAATTCTTGAAGTTACAGTAGTCTAGTAGGTAGTGTATTGGCTTATAAGGCGTGAGACCACTGCTCAAAGTACAGGTCAGACATCTCGAGCAAAATGAAATATAAAAAATATGTCTCCGGCGACTACCTCTCAGAAGATTTCTGTTAAAAAGTCTGAGAGTAAATAAAATTGCCATGAAAAGTTTCTCAAAAATTTGTAGTTCGGAGTCGACTTTAAACTGTAGGTCTCGCCACTCTTGTATAAGGCTAACACACACAACATAAGTGGTGTGAAAAGCTAGACCGTAATCCTGACTGAAGGGTTGTAATGATCAACCTTATCAGATACCCCATCAAAGGGTTGTTGGATGCCCAATGAATTTTGTTCAAGATGGAGACATCCTTGACTCTTTTAATTGATGTTGGATAGCCGTATCATTTATTCCGCAATATATAAAAGAACTCAATGTCAGTTGGTGTTATATCTCACTCTCTTTTTATTAACGTTGGCTAGTCTTATCATTTATCTTCATAGGGTTAACTAGTTCTATGGAAAGAAAACACAACCTAACTGGACGTTCTTTAAACACTTCTTATCTTTTTCATATGCATTATTGTGGGATAAAATTTATTATAACTTTTCTTTTTATGTTTGGTAGCAAGACAACATTTTAGCACATAATTTATGACATTGTTTTCTGTTATAGTTGTTGTTGCTAATGTTGTACTTTTAATTTTTCCACAGCCCTTCTTTATTTTATAAACGAGCATGTTTTATGGCTCAAAAATATTCGACTAAAAACAAAAGAGTAAAATTGTGGGTATGAAAATTAGGTATGTTTGGCTCAATGACTTACTTTAGGTTGGCGTTAAAAGTGTGTTTGTGTAGAGTGGGAGTAATAGTAGATAATAAACCTACGTTTCATAGGTATTGATAATAAATAAATCAAAATTGGAATGACTTATCCGTCGTTAGAGAATTTATGATAAAATAAAAGAAAAAAAAAAGAGACAGGGACAAAAAGTTACGATTAAATCACGGTGTATTTATTCTACCAGAAGACCATAAAATAAGGAAATATAATAAATACGACTTGGATTAAATTTTAATACAATATTCCATTTGAAGTTTTTAAAATTTATATTTTTAATTGAAAATAAAAATTTATGAAAGATATTTAAGCTAATTATATTATAATATTGTTACGAAAATGGAAATGGTGTTACATCGTTTAACATTAAAATTAAAAACAATAGACTTGTTTACATGACCAACAAATAAAAAAAAAAGAATATAGCAATAACATCAGTATAAAAAGGGATAAACAAGTAAACAAACAGGCAACAACAACACTGGTAGGACAAATGTAAACAAAATACACAAACAACAATAACGTAAACAACATGTTTACATTTATAGAGATTTCGCGAAGGCTAAGTCATTCTCCGTCAAGAGCATTCAACAGACTGTTTACCCTACGATATAAAAGGCAAGACAAAGCAGGCAAGTAGTCAATAAAAATTCAGTCAGTCTTGTGCGAAGACGCGTCGCATGTGAAGAGAATAATTGTGGTTTGAAGCTCTCCGCTTTTATAGCGGTCCAAAAACCAACGTATAAACTTAAGAAAAATAATAATAATAAAGCGTGTATTGAGCATTCATTGCCATATTGAGCATCAAAAACAAAATCCAATTTAATTCAACATGTAATACATACATAATTGATCATTACAACCCTTCAGTCAGGAGTATGACCTACCTTCCCACACCACTTATGTTATGTGTGTTAGATTTATACATGAGTAATAGGCCGTATAGTTTAAAGTCGACTCCTAACGAATTTCTGAATTTTATTTACTCTCAGAGTTTCCATCAGAATTCTGCTGAGATTAAGTCGCCCAAGAAATATTATTTTATTTTTCGTTTTGTTGGATATGTCTGATCTGTGGTTTGAACCGTGGCATCACGTCTAATAAGTCAACACACTAGACTACGGCAACAACATTTAATCCAAAGTTGAATTCAATTCGCGTGTAGTGTATAAAGCTGTAGTGCTTATAGCGCTCTTTGTTTATTGTCCTGGTTGAGCAATTTGTCACAGAAGTTTTAATTTAAAACTAACAATTGATGACATTTGCTTTCATATTCTTAAGGTAGTGGAAAAAATATGACAAGAGAAGTTTTACATTTGAGACCCATATTCTTTAATATGTTATTTTATCATTGTTATGTTCGATTATCTGCTGAATTTAATCCTCTTGTTATAGTGAAAATTTTGCTATTTAACCCCTTCTGGGGCGGTGTCCCTTATACACTTTATTTGGTGCTTGTTCCATAACCAAGTTTAATGCAATTAAGCGCTTACTATCTTCAAATTAAAATAAAACATTGTGTATGAGATACCGTCGACATTTTACAGAACATAATTGGTCATTACAACCCTTAAGCCAGGATTACGACCCAGTTTTTCGCACCACTTATGTTGTATGCGATGATGGACGCAAAACTGAGAATGACAAACTCTTCCCAGAAATGTGTGCTTCCAATAAATTAGTCATATCGATGTCTCAGCTTTCCCTTTAGAAACATTCATAATGTGACATGGATATCGTAATTGCAGAGTAGCTAAGGATTTAGTTGCAAATCTTGTTAATTAATGGTAGTTAATCTTCTGCAACCAAATAACAACTATGATTTAAAAAAACGGATGAATATATGAGCCGACTATTTGACATGAGCCCACTGAGAATGGAATACAATTCCGTTGTATGGATCCGTGCCTCGATCGATTTTGCTTGAGCGAATTAAGGCTACTTGTTCCCGACAATGATGTATTTCTACGTAACATTCGTCTTTCTCGCCTAGCACATCTGTTTGTGATCCATTGACCAGTGGACACATTGTATTACAGACAAAATTCTTTCTTTAGCCGGCCAATTCATATGTGGAATGCCCTAGCTGCAGAGGTCTTTACTGTCACTTATAATAAAAAGAGATTCAAATCTAGTGTCCACAAAAACTACTCCCTCTTTCCTCATTTCCATACCATATTTCCATATTTCCAGGGGTCATCCCCTCGGTGTTGATCGTACAAAGAAAATATAATTCTATATACATCCCAAGACATTAAGTTAGGAATCTGCTCGAGGACTGTGTGATCTAGTTTCGCAGGAGTTTTTAACAGAACAACCCTTTTTATACTTTGCCCTTGTCTCTAATTGAAATATTTACCAGTTTTCGTTGCTTCACTTTACATTCTCTTACGTTCTCCCATGGAAAATGCACTTGAGTTTCTATTACTTGGCCACAAAGGCATTATTATGGCAACAGCAACAATTTCTATACAAATATTTCTCTAAGTAGAATAAAGAGAATAGTCAGCAAGAGATGAATATATCTATACTAGAGGGAGGAAGAGGACAGAAATAAAGGTAAGAATAAGTAAACTGTTACTATTTCAAGAATATGGGTACTCAGTTAAATTGTTGTTGCCTCACAATAATTGCTGAAAGTAATTTCCATGTTAGGTTTTCCTTCTCGATTCGTTTCTTCTACTATAAGCAATCGTTGGACATTAATGGAACTCTTTTTCTCCCTCTATCTGTGCGCTGTCTAAAGCTTTATTGCATTTATTTGCATATCGTTTCCATTGCTTATTTTCTGTTACTTTCTAAATTATTTCTTACTACTTTTTCTTTTATTATTATTAAATATTCAGTTTTGTTTTCATTTTAAATGAGAAATGCATGCTTTTTTATGCAAAATTTTCTTTTTCTTTTCGTATTTATTCATTATGTTTGTTTCCTTCATAAACAATCAACGCAGCACCATCTCTATGTAACGTTGAAAGAAAAATACTTCACGTGTATTAAATTTTTTTATTTTTTTTTCACTATTTTTTCACTTCGTTTATTATTGTTTTTTGCTTTGCTAATGAAAATATTCTAGCAGCAATTTAATATTAAATGAGGAGTATGAAATACATAAAAAATAATAATAAATAAACAATAACAATAATAACAACAACAATAACAAGGAATCATTTCGATGAAAATAAAACAATTACATGAGAGCATGAGTATAATAAAACTGTGCCACTAGACGTATGATTAATAATAAGTTTTTATTGCATATAATATTAATCATACGCTTAGATTGCAATGCAATAAAAATTTCATATTAATCATACGCTTAGACAAATTGAATTGTAAACAAGAATAACATTCCCCTCTCCCTTAAAAAAAATATATACATAGTTTTCTTTGAATAAGGCAGACACTATGGCAGAACTATTATTGTAACTGTGACTGTCATATAAGAATTAAAATCTAATAAATTCTCTGCTCCCTCAAACACACTCTCTAGGTTTCTAAAAGCAGATCGCATGCTGAAGGCTGAATTGTTGAACACTCCTATATCAGTACTGCACTCTAGTATTAAACGCGAACGTAACAACGATACTAAGCACCACAAGTGCATGGAGTATTCTCAAGAGCAGAATATCCAACCAGCTATGTGCAATACTTGGATGTTAACCTGGATAGGAAATAGAATTTCAAACCAAACTTTGATGATAAGTCAGCAAAAGTTCACAGATACTGATCCGTATATAGGGAGCCACTTCTCCGAAAATGACACACTGAACCTACAGAAGCGTAATTTGGCCTAAAATAACTTAGTCTTTAGTAGTATAGTGGACATCAATGGATAGAATAACCCTGAAGGTTCAAAGGATGTTTTGTTTAGTAGCGCGATGAGCAAATCTCCTACAAGACCATTGAAGCACTACTTTTCATGGGACCAATAGAGATCCGAATTCGATATAAGTCGTCCCCAAGCTGTGGGAGAGAGCCACAATTCCTATCATCAGAGTTATACGACAGGATGCTTAGCGCATTTACGACCAATTGCATCATTATGGTAACAGATCCATTTTCTTTTATCAAATTGTTCCATGGCTTGGAAGGCTCTAAACATGGAAAGACTAACCCTAATATGCCTTTGACTAGCGTATCAAATTTACCAAGTGCATTATCAAATTCACTACTTCTGAAGCGTTGGACTTAACATGTAGAGATTTGAATATTTTCATTGATAGTCAAATGACAGACATAGCACAGCATGTATTATATGAGTACATAGTCATCAAGGAATAATCGAAAATAAGAAAACAAATAAACAGTCTAAAGAGCCAAAACGTCCGCATGATCTGAGACCTTGAACCCTTACAGTTAGTCTTCTACCTTTCAACCTGCTTATCTACCTACCTGAACTGGATATCTCCAATGACTACATTAAGGACTATCAAGACTGTCACTGTACGAATCCGTTATCAGAGTAGGTTTATCAAATAGAGAGACACTGAAGAAACCATTCGATTTCTAGAGAGCGTGTAGATCGCATTTAAGGTTGTTCAGGAATGCCGACTGCCTCTGGAGGAGATAGTGACGCATTAGACGGTTACACTTAAATGATATTAAAGGTAACAACAAAGCGAACACACATAAAAAGGCTTGTATAACAGAAAATTCCACTGTTTGGCATTCTACTGCAGAGAGGCAAACAGATGATCTGTTACAAACTTTTGTTATTTGAGAGAAAAGATGGATAATGAACCCGCTATAGATGTAATCTAGTTATAGACAGTGGACAGTTTCCGACCGAACTGTTTTCTCAGCTTTATCGATCATTGACGCCGTTTAGGCGTCATTATGTCGAACAAGTTAATACAGCATCCTGTATTAATCCTGTGGTGTCATAACGAGGCGCTATGCATGCTCAAGTGTGCTTTGGTAATCAAGGCTATTAATTCGAACTAACCTAACTAATACAGCATTCAATAGAATCCTTAGGGTGATTCCTAGAGATTCAGAAGATGTCTTTTATTATTATAATGCAATATTTTGGAATACTGGAAATAAGTTAGAGGGGAAGTGTAGAGAAAATGTGATATTTCGTTGTTTTATTTTGAAATACTGCAGACGTAGATTAGGTTATGCACGCGTCTAATTCATTCGAGTAATATCAACTGGTGTGAGATGAACCTATCAAAGAAACATTCATGCTTAAGTAATTGGGCGATAAAACGAGTATCCATGATTTGCTGACATTAACACGATCATTGCTTAATTTGGGTATGAGTTCACAGAACTGCAAAAGCATCAATGTCGATCAGACTATTCGAATTGCAATGAACTCAAACTGTCTGATCGGTGCATGGAATAGTAAGAATAAAATGACTTTACAACAACTCTAGCTACACTCAAACTGTTTTAAATTTAGTTTGTAACCACAATATTTATCGATGTCCATGGATGCCAAGTCAAAGTCAAATAAGGTTTTTGAAAGAGATTACATACGAAAATCGTTCTTGTTTATTAACAATGTTGAGTAACGTCAGACGAAATGGGTGACAGTCTTATCCTCTTGCACATTAAATATGCTTCTTACTCCTCGTATCATAGCGAGCAGTAATTAGAACAATTATCATCAGAAGATAACTCTGTGAATTGTGTCCAAAGCTGATGACAAAGCTATGATCTTAGAGTGGCTTGATCTGAGGAAAATTCTTTATTCTACCATAGTTTTAAGAAAGGAAAGGGCACACCAACGTATTAGTGACTAGGTTTTCTTGTTGCCTATGTGACTACCTACCCACATCATCTCACTTAGTGATGCTCAAAAGTTTCTAATGAGATTGTATATAATGTGAACACTATCGAAGGCTGTTATGATAGCTTATATATAAATATCCTTACCGTATAATCCGTAAAAGCCACTTCACAGTCCTATAGATTGCATTAACACCGTTTATGTGGCGCATGTACTAATAAGCTTCTTCGCCGTGAACCTCTCAGAAGAAAATCTTTTCGTGTTCTATACGCATTTCAGTCGAAGACCATTTTGCAATATTATATGCCAGCTTCAGCAATATGCAGAGAATATTCGTCAGCTGGAATTCAATCACAGCATGCAATATTTTGTTTCCGTTAAAAATGTTTTGATTACACAATATTCAACTTTTTTGGTTGTAAACAATAATTGTTGGGCTTATAAAAACCTTTCTGGAGTGATGGCTAAGGTAAGTAACTACACTTTTTATATCTAAAAGTCGCTGTAGTCCAGTAGATAGTATGTTGACTAATTAAACTCGAGCCAGTGGTTCAAACTCCAGCTCAAATATATCGAATACCTCTCAGCAGTTCTCTGGCAAAAACCTTGAGAGTAAATAAAATTGCAATGAAAATTTTCTCAAAAATCCGTCGTTCGAAGTCGACCTTAAACTGTAGGTTCCGCCACTCATGGATAAAATGAATATTCATAACATTGGTGGTGTCAGAAGCTAGGTCGCAATTCTGACTTAAGGGTTGTAATGACTGATTAAGTAAGTATGATTAAAAAAGATGTAGTTATTGGTACTGACTATAGTTATCCGATGACCTGAAGCTAATTCACTTGGCCGTTCTCCTAATACAGAAACCACCTTCAATTCCTGAATTGGATTTTGGAGTGAGTCCATCCGAGAGAAATTCTTATACATTTACTTGAAAAAATTGTTACCCAAAGAGGGAATCGAGCAGAAGGCAGTAACCTCCATTACTGGGATATGAAGTACTTTTTCCTGGAATAGATGTGTGGCATTATGTCAAATCTTTTGTAAATAGTGATTCTTAGTGCCGTATTTAGAATTTATACACATAATAGTAAGCTTTTGTACGCCAATTAACATTTCAATTTATTCTCCTTCCTCCCAATATGTTGAAGAATGTTGTCTCTCACCACAAATTATGTTCCCAATTCATGCAGAATATGAAATAAAACCCCATTTTCTTTTAGAATTTCTTGAATAAACCAACAAAGTCATTAAAATTCAATAAAACATCACAATTAATTTATATACGAAAAAAGAATTGTTGACAAAAAGCCAAAAATAAAAAAAATTCTTAAGAAAGTTTTGTGTTTAACAAAGCAGCACCAACAGCAACCGCAAGCAGGCTTAATTACTTCATTGCCTAAAACAAAGCAAAACAAAGTAGAAAACTTGCAAAAATTTGAGGAATAACAAAAGTTTTCTTTCTAATGCTATTATTTATTAATTAAAAATTAAAATGATAATATTACCGTTAATTAGAAATTAAATATTTAATAATAGCCAGGCTTAAACTTTGGCAATGATTTTTGTACCTTTCGGCTTTTGTCACTCTAATGATGTTTTAATTAATTTAACAATTGCCTCTTACAGAAGGAGGCCTTAAAGTATTTCTTTATAAGTAAAACGGTTTAATTAATAAAACATTTTAACGCAACAGTATACAGCCAACACCTTAGCAAATGACACTTCAGGCGTTAAAAAAAAACAACGGCAACAACAGAATGCTGACTAACGAAATGACAAATGGCTTAGCTCACATAATAAATCAATTCCATAACGTTTTACCTCTGTATTTCCATTTTGTTTTCTGTGTTTTCCTTCATTGTTTTTCATTTTATTTTTTAGATCGAAGATTTATTTTTAATTACAGGTAATACTCAATTACGCCCCTGTACGCTATACACTCTTACAAACATTACCTTTAGTCTACAACACAGTGCGCAACATTGTTTATAAACATTTTATTTGATTCGTTACTGAAGCCTTGGAAATCCTCTTTCCTTTTCTCTCTTCTTAGTTAACACTCTCCCTGCTAATGCGCTGTTGAAAAAATACAATTTAAACGAGCTGCCAAATTTCTGCAAACAAACTGTTGGACGCGGTATTTTAACAGCCTGCTGTTAAAACTTACGCTTTGTTTTTATAGTATTTTTATGTAGAAAAACAAAACCAAATTGTTGAATACTGTGGAGAACAAATAATAATGAAGGGCCTGGACCTGTAAAAGGGGGCCTTTGAAAACAAAGGGTAATTGGGATTTGCAACAGGTGACTTATCTTTTGTATATGGTTTGTGGCCTTGATAACTTATACACCAGAGATCAGTGAGTATTCAAAAAGATCAGTAGTATCGAATCATACTCATAATTTCTGATACTTATACGCAGTCATACTTATTTCAATATTATACTGTTACGAAAATGGAAACGGTGTAGTATCATTCCACATTAAACCAATAAACAAAAGTCACACCAACACAGACACCGAAAGACCATGAGTAAGAAAGAGAAAGGGATAGATAACGAATCCCAACGTAAGCGAGCGCAACAATAATCAGTGTGAACAAAATATACGAACGACAATGCAGTCGCTATAGAACCCTCGAGAAGGCGAGAACAAGAACCTTCTGCTTCAAGAACTGATTCTGTGGATATATAAAAGGGTAAAACAAAGCAGACAACAGTCAGTAATAATTCAGTCAGTCTTGTGTGAAGACGCGTGCGTGTGAAGAAAACAGTCGTGGTTTGAAGATCTCCGCTATACAGATCTAACGAACAAGTGTTGTGCTTACGCAAAGGGTGTGAGCAGAGGAGAATTACAAATAAACAAATTGTTGTATCGTTAAGTTGTACACGGTGGCACACAAAAGTAGTGCGAACAATAAAGAGTTTAATTAAAACAAAACACATACATATGTTTTTACATTGTTTGAAATCAACAAACTCATATTCTAAACAGTTTTAAAAAGGTACAAACGTAACAATACTCATACTACTGATATTCAAAGTTTGAAGTCCTCATCATACTTATACTTAACAACACGTATGATGATGATGACTCACAAAATAAGTATGATTCGCGTACGAACATTACAATACTCACTAGAAGGTTGTGTGTTTACTTTGCAGGCTGTCTTTGGCTTTGTCTTTTTTTTTTTATTGTAAATGCAACAACAACTAAGGCTGTTAATTTTGATGAATGATTCGAGTCACTCGAATCATTTATAAGTATTTTTCTAAAGTTATGAATCTGAATAAGTAGGCATATGAATAAAACATTTGTATTACGATTGGTATGAGTTCGATGTCAACGTTTTATTCATACTCATTGTACTCACACTTATAAATCAACGTTGTACTGAGTACGAATGAATCAGAGTAGTTAAATTTCTTATATTTATTATTTCACTTATTTCACTTATATTCAAAATTTCATTAGTACTTATATGTAGCAAAAAAAAAAACGATTCATTGCTGATCTCTGTTATACACCATTTCAAAAAACAAACGTCTGTTGTTGTAAAGTATTGAATTCCTATATTGTCCTCCTAATTGCTCACTGCCACTTAACCTGATAATCAGTAAAGACAGATTATTCAGCTTCCATAGATAGATAACGACTTAACTGTCAAAAAGTATTGATAAGCTAGCGACACAATCTTGCTGAAAGGAAAGCAATTTACGCCTGGTCAAGTAGTGCAATTAGTAAGGACTTCGTCATGATGTAATTCGTTGGATTTATTCGATGCTTATCAAACCTAATTTTCTTCATAGAGTTGTCTGGTGGTCTTGACACAATACAATTTTTGATATGAAGTTGCCTTATAAAATGAGAGGACCGAGAGATCTACTGCGATAGTGCGTTTATACGTCCTACTTTTCCAAAGTCCTTTATTATGCTTTACTAGCCTCCATCTATTTTACATACCAGGCAACATGTATCTCGCGTCGCAATGCGATTTAATTCCTTCTCACGTTGATACATTATTTGGTTTGGACATTCTTCATATTTGGCCTACACCAGGCTCTGCGTGACTGTATATCTATGTCTATGTCTATACATACATAGTTGGCCATTACAACCCTTCAGTCATGTTTACGGCCTAGCTTCTCATACAACTTATGTTGTGTGTATTAATTTTCTACATGAGCGGCGGGACCTACACTTTAAAGTCGACTCCGAACGACAGAGGACAGAGGAAGTTGCCGAAGAAATAGTTTTTCATATTTCGTTTTGATGTCTGACCTGGGGTTTAAACCGTGGCCTTACGTCTAATAAGCCAACACACCTCCTACTAGGCTACAGCGACTTCATTCTGTCTATACAGATGGTTCTAAATTTGAAGATAAGGCAGGGTAAGGTTAATGTCATCTCCTCGTCAAATTTTCTAGGTATGAGGGATCTTTCACTACCGACATTTATATTTTCTTCGACAGCCAAGTGATTTCGTCCCTCTGAGGAAGACTCTTGTGAAATTGTCAGACTCTCCTAGACTAAATTGAATTGCCAGCGTACCAATCACCTATTTAAACTTGATCGTAAGGACATTTCTGTCACTGTACCTCTTCTGACGGGCTATTGCCTAATGGGCAAACATGCGGGGAGACTTTACTTACCTGCTAATGATCTTTACAGAGGTTGTAGATCTGTCAAAGTATTTCAGATTTTAATAATAGTTTCTGACTCGAAGCAAAATTATCTCATTTGCCTTGATGACTTCAAGTTGGTTTTCAACTGGATACTAACGAAGGTCATGTTTTAATGTGAAGATCTGTTTTAAACTCAACATAGCTACCACTAACCATTCCCATTTAAAGATAATCGAGCAACCAATGGTTGCAAGCAGCATGATTCAATCAAAATCGGGGAATTTGATCGTTCAGAAGTGACAAGTCAAGCAGTTATGTCTATAGGTTATATCAATAGGTTATCAATATATGTAATTTGGAAGAGTTATAAAGAGACTCCCTTCTTGCACATATGAAAGAATACTAAAGTCACCAAATATGTTATTTATAATTATTAAAATTAATATTATTTATTTCTTTTTTAAATTGCGATTCAAAAATAAATATATTAATATGCACGAAATCTGTTTCCAACACTAGTATTTAATATATGTTCATATATTAAAGCTGCGCATTATGACATGCTTTCCATAGCAGATTAATGTAATCACCAGCTGATAGGGAAGTTTAACTATTTTAAATATGAGAGATAAAGGATGTGTAGTGGGGGAAAGGAGGTATAGTTGTTGTTGTAATTGTGGTTGTGTTGCTGCTGCACCCGCTCTTCGTTGTTGTTGGAGTTTGGTAAATACGGACGGACTGCGATGAATTAAAATAAATAGCTTTATTAATTTTTTTGAAGTGTGGTGAATTTTGTTGTTGAGGTTAGTTTCCAGTTTTAGAAAATGTGGTGAATTTATACGATGTATTGAATTAAATTGAAACTCGCCAAAGTGACGTAATTCGAAATTACACTGCATTACCATATACCAATGTACTGTATATTGTGAATTGCACGGTGTGTCCGGAATAAGTAATTTAACATATGTTAGCAGAGGCATTCACCGACAGGTTTGGTTACAATTATGCACTGTATTACCAACGGTGTGGTTTGTGTTTGGATTATGGATAATTAATCTCGATTAGTGAAACACTTATTAAAATGAAGTACACTCAACGAACTAGTAAGGTAGTGTTGCCATTGTGTCATTCTAATTTAAAATAAAATAAAATAAAAAAATGAGAAAACTGCATATAAATAATTATTAATTTTAAATTATTTTGTAAATGAATTTTTGAACAATTTCATATCAATTTTTACGCGGTACCTACAGTTTAAAGTCGACTCCGAACGACAGGCTTCTTTTAGTGAGAAACCTTTCCTGACAAGGAAGTTGCCGAAGAAATACTTTTTTATATTTCGTTTTGTTGGAGATGTCTGGCCTGGTATTTGTACTGAGGCCTCTAGTAGCTAACATACTACCTACTGGACTCCGGCGACTTCAACACCAAGGGCTTACAGCAATAATGGAAAAGGAACTAAATATTTGATATCTTATTTTATAAACCTCAAAGAAAAAACAGTCGCGAACAACAGAAAACTGTTATGACAACAAAAACTATTTTCTAGACTGGTGTTATTGATCTTTTACTTCCGAACAACAGAAAACTGTTGCGACAACAAAAACAGTTTTCTAGACTGTTGTTATTGATCTTTTGCTCTCAAATAGCAACATGTTATTAAGAAACTTTGCGTATTATGAGATTATTCGAAATATGCTAAATAAGATACACAATTTTATGGAAAAATAATGATTTTATTTTTACTACACCCTTACATTTTTATATTTCTGAATAAATTTTATAAAATTTGAATTTTCCTCTTCTCCTATTTTCCTGATATAAAAATTGCAACCGACAACACTGTTGTCAATTGTGGTGCTTGCTTAGACTAAAAAACACACTCTTACTCTCTGTAATAAAAGTAAACATTAACTTTTGTATATAAGACCCAGCGTTTTGTGTGTCAGGGAATGGTGGTTTGTGCTTCAACTAATAGCAAACGCTATCTCTCTACGGATAAAGATAAACTTTAGATAGTGGCTTTAACATGATGTATTTTTACATTGTGGTTTTTGTTTGGACTGGCATACCGAAGTCTTTAATAATAACAACAACTGTTAAGTGGTGCTTAGGGTGCGAGTTGTGTTTTGTTTGTGAAGCTAATGAAAAACTATTCCTTTATTACTTACATTATTTAGCAGAGCTTTAATCACAATTAAAAGTTTAAAAAACGGGAAGAATAAAAATTATATTTTTTGTTACCTCTTAATGCTTTCCATCATTACAAGAATTTAAATTAAGACTTATTTACTTAGTATTCTTTGATGGCAACGCCTTGTTTTCTCTTGTTTTGCTACCTTATTATAGCTTCTTGGTTTTGTTAACTGTTTTATTAATTTTGCTGATTTCATTATTTATCAGAGATATAAACCTCTAACTGAATAATACCCAAATCCATAATTTATATTCCACTTGGGGGTGGGTTTTTATGTATAGTCGATTTTGAACCCAATGGCTACAATAATTAGGGGAAATTATTTATTCCAGACAGACACCGCTTAATTCACCACGGATAGTGCTCTGTACTTTCTTAATACAGTACATTTTCTTGAAGTGACGGTAATTTTGAATTTCAATTTTATTTACCACACCCGGTGAATTCACCATTCTTTTCAAAAACCCACACTCAGGAAAATATTCCACCCCGCGTTAGAAACACACCATCACACGCACCTTAAACACTAACCAACAAGAAATTTTAATCATTCAATTGCTTGATACTTATAAACTGAATGGCTACCTTCCAAAATGTATCAATACAAAGTTTGTATGCAGTTCCACTACTGTATATAAACTATGTAGATATGCATAGTCACCAAACAATACATCAACTATAATTAAGATGTCTGACTGCTTTGTGACTGCGTTAAAATATACATTGACGACGTTTAAAAATAGAATACATTGTATATATTTTATACAGCGGCATTATGAAACTCGATACTTTGTTCAAACACAAAGCAACTAACATTTTGGAAGGCAGCCAATGTGAAAGAGCAGAGGAAACAGTGGATCATTTTTTATGGCTTTTATGGTCGATTGGTTGAGGACCTGGTAACCCTGAAGGACTAATAGGATGACTGAGGAGACATATTTAGAAAGAATAATTTATATATTGTTATTTGTTCCTTTCTCTTCTTGTTCTTCTTCTCTTTTTATTTTCCGATTCCCTTTTTTTATGAAGGGTCACAATGAACCGATGGTTTCATAGGTGAAGACGTGAAACTACCGATGCAGGGACGCGCTACCCTTCCAACCTATGTATCAACAGAAACCATATACCATGTTATGTCATGTTAGAGTCAGTAATGGTATAGATTTTGAAAAAGCATATTTTTGCATATTCTTTTTATTCCATTTAAATTATTTTAAGATTCCAATTTACGAAAACAAAATATTTATTTTACTCACACACAATTTAACTCTCATCTAAAAGCAAAATAAATTGAAAATGTATTTTTAATAGATTAGAAAATATTCTTTTTTATTTATTTAAAGCAAATAAAAAATAAAAAAAACAACAACAGCATATTCTGTTAAAATCAATATAAAATTTACCATATGACACTCTGTGATAATGTTTTTATAACCCCTGGTGCAAGGATTAATAAAATTTAGAATTTTTTTAAAACAAATTTTTAATTCAATAATGGTTATGAAACTGCAGTGGAGGGCAGTAAGTATTTAATTCAATAAAAGCCGTGATAATTCTATATCTTTTATCATAAATTGTAAATGGGTTAGTTTTACCAGGCTTAGGGATTAGCCACCTCTTATCTCGAGTATTTATTTATTTATGAGTATTATTACTGATTTATAGTGTGCAAATATTAAAATACAGTTATTGTATCTCTCTCTCTCTCTCTCTCTATCGTTCTTTTTCAATAACTTTTATTCACAATATTGGGTATAAGCATTAATTTCCATTCATCCATATTATATGAAAATTACAAATAGCTGTACATAGATATACAGGGTGGCTGATATGTATTGCAACCAACTTCAGGTTGTTATCATTTGTAAACCGCTCGTCTGACAGCTGACAGATTTATTCCAGTGACAGTTCATTTTATTATTTGCAAGTTTACAAAAGCATTTTGATCTATTTCGTTCAGAAAAAAAGTTATTCGTGATGGAATTCAAGCGTGATAGTGTGATTGCTTAATATTTGGCTGGAAAACCATAGGTAGCTATAGTTAGAGCCCTCCAGCATTTAAATGTCAATAAATCTTTTGTTTCTCGTACCATTGCTCGTTACCGTGATACTGGCATTGTTGCATCGCGTCCAAAAAGTGGACGAAAAAAAAACGGTAACAACACCAGAAGTGATCCGAAAAGTGAAGGCCAGATTTGAATGACATCCACGCCGCAGTGGTAGAAAAGTTGCTCGTGAGCTGAACACATCGCGAGAACGGATGCAACACATATTGAAAAATGAGCTTGGACTAAAGCCATTGAAGTTCCGAAAAGTGCAGGAGCTCACCGATGTACAAAAAAAAAAGATAGACTGGAAAGAGCCAAGGTGTTACTTCGCTTGCACGAAAGTGGCCAGTAATCGCCGATGGTAATGGTGTGGACCGCCGTAACGACCGATGGTCGCTCCCTGCTCATATTCATCGACCGTGGGGTCAAAATAAATGCCGAATATTAACGGGAAAATGCCTTAAAGACAGTGTTGAAGCCCTGGGCAGACAAACATATCGGCCGCAGACCATGGACATTCCAACAGGACTCAGCACCACCGCACTCAGCACGCGTCAACCAAGAATGGCTTAAAAAGGAGGATCCTCGCTTCATTTCTACCGCACGATGGCCACTAAAATCTCCGGATCTCAATCCGTTGGACTTTTGAGCCTGGGGCATTTTGGAGAGTAATGTTATCACTAAAAAATACCAAAGTGTCGATCATTTCAAGACGGCGCTTCGCCGGGAATGGGCCAAAATACCGCAGAGCCACTTTCGTGCAGCCTGTGATGGCCTTGTCCGCCGTTTGAAGGCCATAATTCGTACCAAAGGTGGCCAATTCGAACAAATCTTAAGTGATTCTAAAATTTGATGTTATTTTCAAAATTTTTTGCTTTTGAATAATAAAATTAAAAAAAAAATTAAAAAATATAGCGCTTTACTTTGTTGCATTATATACCAGCCACCCTGTAAATATGTAAAGGGGGACTTAGGCGATTCACACAAATCGTAGGACATGTCAAGTTTTTGTGTAGAAGAGAGCATAGAGTATTGTATAAACTCATTGAAAGATAAGATGGAAATTTGACAGTCAACAGTATGATTTGTTTGGTTTTTTGAAATTTTTAAAAACCCTTACACTTCATTGGATCAGGAATCCATTCATTTTACTTTGTTTTGATTTTTTACCAATCGAGTACATGTAAAAATAACATAGTGTAAGTTGTGAGTTTTGTTGAGTAGAACTTAAAAATATTTTTTTATATTTCTTGAACCCTCCACACTTGTTTTATTTGACAAAAACTGCTTTTTTGGGCTTTACACACAAATTTATTGATTACACAAACATTTCTGAACCTATGTCCAAGATTTAAACCTCATTGGATAGGCCTTTAAAACGATATACATATATATATTATTTGAGTTATATACTACGAGGTTTGATGAGGTAAACTTGACAAATGAGAATTTTTTTCATATTTTTATGTTTGTCCATTCATAGTAGCAAACTTTAATTAAAATATTTAAAATAAGTGGTGACATTCTTAAAGAAAATTCTCTTGTGAAGAGATTGACACTTCGTTTGATAAAATCGGACAAAAATTGCCGCAATTATTATTTAAAGAGCCTAACGGTCGAGTTATATTTTTCATATATATTTTTTCGAATGAAATTTCAGTTCAAAAATTTTCAGAATTTTGGATGGATCTTGATTGTTTATCGGAAAATGTGTCAATTTCACGTTTGAGCAACCACCAGAAGTTGGCCAATGTTTGCGCAAAGAGAAATAATAATTTTTGCAAAAACCATAAATTTTACCCAACTTCTGGTAGTCATGCAAAGTGAAATTGACACATTTTGCAATAAACAATCAAGATCCATCAAAATTTTTGAAAATTTTTGAACTAAAAGTTCATTTCATGAGACGACATATACATATAAAAAATATAACATGACTGTTATACTATTTAAATAATAACTACGGTCATTTTTGTTCGATTTGATCAAACGAAGTGTCAATCTCTTCACAAGATAATGCGCTTTCACAATGTCATCACTTATTATATATTTTTTAATTAAATTTTGCAATTAAGAATATCTAAAATTTGAAAAAAATGAGAAAAAATCATATTTTCCAAGTTTACCCGATCAAAACTCATAACATGAAAGTTTGAACCATACGTTAATGTATACCATTTTAAAGGATTTTGAAAATAGTTAAAAAATATTTGGGTAATCAATAATTTTGTGTGAAAAGGTAAAAAATACCGTTTTTGTCAAATAAAACATGTTTGGAGGTTTCGAGAAATATAAAAAAAATGTTTTTGAGTTCTACTCAACAAAACTCACAACCTACGCTATGTGATTAGCTGGGTGTATTTTGACTGTCGCTCGGTAATCTGTCGTAAGATTTTTACTCTCTTTCACGGATAGGAATTCTGTAATATTTTCTCTCTGATTTTACTTACGTTAAGCGTTATGAATTGGCCTTTAGTACTGTCGCTAGTTCCTCCTTTTGAGTATGCCTTTAAAAAAATGACATTATGAAGCTCTATATATAGAGAGTGTGTTTAAGTGAAGTTCGATCGATATAAATGACAAGAACGTGCAATTGCCAATACATTCTTATTCTTGAAACCAAAAATACGGTATCCAAATCGTGAATTAAAGTTGTTGTTGTAAGCTGATCACGCTTAAATTATTTTCTAGATCTTATTAATCATTTGACTTTAATAATCCCAATTAACCAGTTTTTTTCTTAACTCCAAAGTACAATGGACACCAGTAAAGGATATGCATGCACATTAATGCTACTTCTACAATGTTTTCCATATGAACGATCCTTTCTTGTTATATAAGTTCCTACCAGACAGCAAATTCTTGGGCTACTAGCCAGATCTGTGATTTTGGGTTACATTTAGTCCTTATGCTGTTCTCACGTTTAATCTTCACCTTAAGAAATGCAAATGAATGAAATGATAATAAACTACTTGACGTAGAAATAGGACGCAAATTAGAGGGGCAGTGTTGTATCGAAACTTATTCCCATTGGTCTCGACTTTTCTCAATTTTTCTCAGACTTCTCACATCAAGTCCTCTAAGAGGTATGCAAATTGGAATGTAATTTGCGAGGACACTCAGGAAAAAGACATGAATGAGTAGTGCTGCGACTCTACAATATTTGAAGAATATTTGGCATATCGCCGTAGTTTAGTAAGTAGTGTATTGTCTTATTAGACATGAGGTCACGGTTCAAACCCCAGGTCCGATATCTTCAACGAAATATAATAAAATATTTCTTCGGCGATGGCCTCTTAGCAGATTTCCGACAAAAACTTTGAGATTAAAATGAAAATACCATGAACAGTTTCTCAGAACAAATCTGTCGTTCGGTGTCGACTTTAAACTGTAAGTCCCCCCACTCATGTATAAAAATTAACACACACAACATAAGTGGCGTGAGAAGCTAGGTCGAAGTCCTAACTGAAGGGTTGTAATGACCAATTATGTATGTATGCGGCATAGTCCACTATTTTGGAATTTTATTACCGGTTATCTCTTTAGATCTTGACAAAGATTTGTATGATTATTAAGGAACAAAATATGTTTTCCTATGGCACACCAGGTCCTATTAGTAATTTATTGTTCAAATTCCAGTTTAAGAAAGGATCAAAAAAGATAGTTTGTAGTTTGTATGGGATTTTAACATTTGAGTCAGATACATGACTCACTTTTGTTGGAGTCAAATCGCACGATCTTGGTATCATATATTGCCTCTTGATATCCAAGCCTCAATTCCCTCGTGCAGAGTATGCAATGTGACGTGAACCGTGTGGTACGCAGCGCCTTTCTGTTTAAAATGAATCCCGTTGGTGGTCATATCATCCAATGTAGGCCAACATTAGTTGGCTTGCCGTTGACGACCGTTCTCTAAGAAATATCCAAAATCCATACCAAACAATGCCTTTTTCGTAATGCATTTGACGCTCATCGTTGACGATGAATTTTCGATGAAAATTGGGATTGGTTGATAAAATATTATTTTTATTTGCACGTATTGTTGGATGCATGGTGATTTTTCTAACTCACTTCAACAAAACAGCCTCTATCGACTGCCATAGTCCCGATTTTGGTTTGCCTTCCAGGCAAAATGACATTAAGATGGAAAAAGTAATTGCTTGCAACTTAAAAAACTTTGAAAGTTAATGCATATATCCAATATTAAAAATCGCATACATTCCGCATGCATACGCCTACCATAATAATGGTTTTTCATGAAAATATGAGAGATTTATTATGTCAACAATTGATGCATTCGGTTGAATAGAATATTGGATAAATGTACATATATTTGTGTATCCATAAGTATATATCTGTGTATGTATATTTATGATTTTTGTAAATTTTAGAAAATATTTCCATAAATTTAGCAACACATCAATTTATTTTCATATGTGAGAGTGTATTTGTAAATTTATTGTAAATTTTCGTAGGGAAAAAGAAAGGGAAAGAGAGAACATGGCGGCCTACTGCAAGGCCTTATCTGGCAGTATTACAAGGTATTTGGCAGATTAGGAGCTCCTCAGATATATGACTGCAATGATACATAATGGCTTCTGTTTTAAGATTTTTTCAGTTCATTTTGTTGAGCATGAAGTCGTCGTAGTCTAGTAAGTAGTGTGATGGATTACACAGCCCTGCAAATTTGGATTTTTTTGTGCAAATAAGATGGCTTCAGGTGTTTTCGAAGGCATTTTGTGCGCTAAACACGAATCTGGTTTCAAAAATTATCCATCACGTCAGGTTTTCGAGAAAAACGGGGTTGAAAACCCTAAAAATAGCGTTTTTGGCCATTTTTGAAACATTGTAGAGCTCAACACTGACGTGCTAGAACCATCGCTATTGTTAGAAATTAACAATTGATCTTTGCTCTTTAAAATGAGCCCAAAGCCAAATTGTTTGCATACACCCTTAAAGTAGGGGGTGGGTTTATGTCAAGGGGTGCAAAAGAAAAAGAAACACATTACGGAGGTCCTTAAAAATTAATCGGATTTACTTGAAAATTGTTACTCAGGGGTCTTTGGAATCTCTGATTACAGATCTTCACTCAGATTTAAAAAATTCAAAATGGCGGATCCAATATGGCGGTCAAGTAAGTCTGATTTATTTTTATAAACCTCGACCGCCATATTGGATCCGCCATTTTGAATTTTTTAAATCTGAGTGAAGATCTGTAATCACAGACTCCAAAGACCCCTGAGTAACAATTTTCAAATAAATCTGATTCATTTTTAAGGACGTCCGTAATGTGTTTCTTTTTCTTTTGCACCCCTTGACATAAACCCACCCCCTACTTTAAGGGTGTATGCAAACAATTTGGCTTTGGGCTCATTTTAAAGAGCAAAGATCAATTGTCAATTTCTAACAATAGCGATGGTTCTAGCACGTCAGTGTTGAGCTCTACAATGTTTCAAAAATGACCAAAAACGCTATTTTTAGGGTTTTCAACCCCCTTTTTCTCGAAAACCTGACGTGATGGAAAATTTTTGAAACCAGATTCGTGTTTAGCGCACAAAATGCCTTCGGAAACACCTGGAGCAATCTTATTTGCAAAACCCATTCAGGGCTGTGTTATTAGACGTGAGGCCACGGTTCAAACCCCTGGTCAGACAACACCAACAAAATGAAATATGAAGAAAGTATTTCCTCGGCGACAGCAGATTTCTGGCAAAAACTCTGATTGCGAAATAAAACTGCCATGAAGAGTTCATTAAAAATCTGTCTTTCGGATTCGACTGTAAACTGTAGATCCGGCCACTCATGTTTAAAATTAAGACAAACAACATAAGTGGTATGAAAAGCTAGGCCGTAATCCTGACTGAAGGGTTGTAAGGACCAACTGAATATGTGTGTTGAGCATTGATAATTTATGGAGCCCTTTCTCTGTTGCCATCCAGTTTTAAATCATTATTTACATAAATATGTGTGTGTGTATTTATATCCAAATATTTGTAAATCTAAATGAAAAACATGTTTTCTTTATAGCATTCAAAATATTTTGTAAATATTCTATTATCGTTCAATAAATAATTGAAATTATAAAAATTGCATTTCATGGACCAAAATTTAAAATTACGGATAAAGCAGATGATACTTAGACAACTGCAGACGCTATAACATGCAGTAAATATTTGTGAGTACATACAGATAGTGGTGTTTGCTTATAATAAATACGGAGAGAGTACAATCTATACTTTCTTTTTTCTTCTATGAACTAAAAATTGCTACAAATGTCGAATCGAATTTTTTTTTTCCCTTTTTGAAGATAATTCAACAAAAAAAAAAAGGACCATGAAGATCACGTCACGATCTCACCTGCAGACAGCCAATTTTCTCAATCCAATCAATCCGCTGCTTATATCGGGTGAGCTATCTACCGGTTTAATTTTGAACCATTGGTTATTTCGAATTTGGCAATACTTATGTCATTCTATTCTGTCACAAAATTTAGTATTGTTACATAAATCGAAACGACCTAATATCGTTTAACAATAAAAATGATAAACAAAAGCCACCAGCTACACCAACACAATACACACGACACAAATACACACTAATGAACGTGTTGATTATCTAAAGCTGCACACACACATATGTACGACGAAACTGGTTGCGCCTAGTACCAACGGCAACATAAGCGGTTTAAGTCAGAGCAACGTTAGGATTTATTGGAAATTTATTTCCAAAACGAAGACAATTGGTAGGAAATACCACAAAAATGTCGTACAAAATTTGGTCTTAAAGAAGGAGCAACAGTGTGGAGCAGAGGCAACATTAGTCCATATTTCTTTAAAAATGAGGACAGCGCAACCATTACGGTCAATGGAGACACCTGTCGCACCATGATAAACGATTTTTTTGTACTCTTCAAGGTATTGATGTAAACGATGTTTGGTTTAAACAGGATGGTGCAACTTGCCACACATTTCATACCATAATCGGTTAATTGCGTCAAACTTTTGATGGCCGTTTAATTAGCTGAATGGCGATTTTGCTGAAACAAAAAAAAAAAAAAAATTGGTTGTGGTAGAGAGAAAAGAGGTAGAAGTGTTTCTGGACTTTCTAAATCTATTTATGTTGTTAGTGACAAGGAAAACTTCTGCATGAACAGTGTTCTACATACGGATAGTACGGTTGAAGAACGATTTTTCTCTGTTAAGCACTCTTCGTTCCACTGGTAATCCAACCGACCAACGGACGTGATCTGCTAAACAGACGAATACTACCTAAAAATCTGCAATTATCGGCTTTTAGTGTGCTTTAATTTCCTCAATTCGGCATTCGGTTGAATTAAATAGAACAATAAAATACAAGCCACATTGCGACGGTGTTTCAATGAATCAGTAGAGTTGGATGCCTTCACCTTTGCAGTTGATAAGCCACACTATATACTGTCAGATATAACTGCTGTAAATGGTAAGGAGATCAGATCAATTGCACTTTCTTAGGAAACTGAGGAATTTTAATGCTTTTTTCGCCTCTTAAAAGTATTATGATTCCAGCGAACAACTTAGCATTGTGTGTTCATATCTTGGACGTCAACCTTCCCTACGGAAATGTCTTCCCGACGCAGTTTTTGTGTTCTTATTGTAAGGTTTTGAAAGGCTTTTCATTTTATAAGCCTTACGACGATCATACAATAACGTTTTGGGCATGGTCACTTCAATTGGTCGACCACTATGACGCTTGTCTTGGCAGCTTCTACAGTCTTGTTTCAAGTCTATTACCAAGATAAAGTCGAAGACACTCTTCTCACGAGTACAAACTCTACTCTGTTTTGAACGGATGGATGGTTTTTCGAAGAAGCTATCTCTGTGTTTATATTGGATGTAATAATCCCAATGGATATAACAGCTCCAGATTTTTCAAGGAATTATAATGAGAAGGAGAAAATGAAGTGTTGCAGTACAGTTTATCCATGTAAAATTGTCAAAGAAGGTTGCCCCATTATGCTGCTAAACGAGAGGCGTATCAAGATGGTCACTCGATTTTTACATAACATGGAGGACACATGAGCTACCTTTATAGATTCAGATACGATGAGTAACTAAAGAGTTCAGTTCCTACAGAATACGATTAAAACGTGAAAAATTTAATGTTCGCAATTTAAAGATTTGAGAAAGAGCACACAAGTTTAGATTTACATCTATGACGAGGCTTATCTATATTGTAGATACCATGATGACATCTGAGAAAGATTGGGATAATATAAAACAAAAACAATAGCTACAACCGGAGTATAGAATAGAACAATCACGAAGCCAGCGGGCAAAGTGAACTGGCCACTCCGCTAAGTATAACCAAATAGTACGGGCATGTTCTGAAAAACGCAAATCGCCTAAATTTTGCCTTTTCGTTTTGAAAACGCCAAGAGGGTGTTCTGGCGAACGCAAATCGCTAAAAAAAATTTATACGATTCGAAATCGCCAAATAGGTGTTCTGGAAAACGCTTAACGCTAAAAATTTGCGATTTCAAATCACAAAAGTATATTGCAGTGAACTGATGAAAATATGTTCAAGCAGAACTTCTTAACAAAAAATGCGATTTCAAATCACAAGAGGATAGTGTAGTGAACTGGTGAAAAAAGTTAAAGGAAAACTTCATAAGATAAAATGATAACAATATTACACTTTTCTAAATAAAAATACCAAGCTAAAAAATTGCTTTATTTTTAACCAATTTTTTGCATCATTTGTTTACTTAAATTGGGTTAGAATAATCCCTCAGGGCAGGTCCTTTTAATTTTTCTTTTCTGGTTTGCAGCTTTTTTAAACAAATTATGTTTAATAAAAAATTTTTCTATTTATTTTTTTGATTTTGATGCTTTGATTTTTATTTGTAACTCTAAAATATATGTTTTATTTTTTTTATAAACGACTTCGAAAAATCGAAGATCGCAAGTAAAACGCGCGAGTTTCACAACACCCTGAAATAAATTTTGCGTTTTTGAAATCACTTGCGATTTCAAATCGTGCGATTGTCAGAACATGCCTGGTAGTTTCAAGGAGGGATATGTCTACGAAGTCTACATAGTTCCAGTCCTGAGATCAGCAATGAGTATTCAAAAAGATGAGTAGAATCGAATCATACCCATAATTTCTGATACTTATACGCATTCATAATTTCGACTCTCCATGGCTCAACGTTTACAAGAATCACAAAATAAGTATGATTCGCGTGCGAACACTACAATACTCATAAGAATTTTGTGTGTATGCTTTGGTTGCTGTCTTTGTCTTTTTTCTTTTTTTTGGAAATGCAACAACAACTAAGACTGTGAATTTTGATGAATGATTCGCGTCATTCGAATCATTTATAAGTATTATAAGTAGTATAAGGAAGTCGCCGTAGTCTAGTAGGTAATGTGTTGGCTTATTAGACGTAAAGCCAGGGTTCGAGCCCCAGGCCAGACATCAAGACAAAATACAAAAAGTATTACTTCGGCGACTTCCTCTCAGCAGATTTCTGGCATAAACTCTGAGGGTAAATAAAATCGCCATGAAAAAGTTTCTCAAAAATCTGATTAATGACCAATTATGTATGTATGTATGTATATGTGTTGTTAATTATGAATATGATGAGTATTTCAAACTTTAAATGTGCGTATAAGTATCAGAAATTATGAGTATGATTCGATTCTATTCATATTTTTGAATACTCATTGCTGATCTCTGTACACACCTTCGTGGGGCACAATTATTAGTTTTAGTTTATTTGATTGCAACCATATCATTGTGTCATAACTTGGTTCAGTCTTCGTTATGAATCTTCTATGGTTGAGGTTTATATTACAACTGCAATTTCATCCACTTAGGAAATCCCCTTCTGGTACTGTACTTGTCTAATTGACAAGTACACGTCCTCTAACCTAACCTAACCTTTATAAGTATTTTTCTAAAGTTGGCAATCTGAATGATTAGGCTTATGAATCAAACATATTTCGAAAGGTATGAGTTTGATGTCAACGTTGCACGCGTACTCATTGCTAACTGTACTTATAAATCAACGCTGTAGTGAGTACGAATGAATCAGAGTAGTTAAATTTCAGTATTGTTAACTCACTTATATTCAACATTTCATGAGTGCGAAAAGCAGATTCATTGCTGATCTCTGCTCCAGTCCGATATATTCTATAATAGCAGGAATCTATGGAAGATTTCCACCTCGATCACAAAAAAATCAGTTATCCAAAAGTCTGCCACTGCATGAATAAGTACATCTCCTAAGTATTAGTTTCAGTTAGAAAATAAAAATTAATCGGGTAATCCGTTTGCTTACTTACAACAGTTCCATAAATATATGCAACTACAAGCAATAATATTCATTCACACTGTCATATTTCATTGCCCTGAAGTCGTAAATGGTCAACAGTAATGGGGGTTTGTGTTCTTTTCTAAATTAACACTTAACGAGTTGCTGTTTGCTTAAAAGGTATGAAGCAAAATCACGACACTCTGATGACAATTTTATGACGTGATTTAAAAAAAAGTGTCCAGAAGCTATTAAAAAACAACTTCATTAGCAGCCATCAATCTTAAAAAGCGTTGACACAATATGTCTCCCTAATCGATTAATAAAATGACAAAATTTTTAAAATTTAATTTTGAAGTGTGTGCCTACACTTCAATTGTAAACCCACGTGCTTAACGTCGTTTCAAGTGGAAAGAAGGTAAGAAGTGTAACTAATCATTCATTTATAATGTTATGGACTATAAATAAGTGTCTAAAGTTAAGAAGGTAGAAACAGAAGAAGAGTTTAAATTATAAATAGAAATCAAATATTATGATTTGGCGCCTCAGAAATTTTTTAACCAATGCAAAAGACCGTCTTAAAATCGAGGAAACTATAAAGATTTCAACGAAAACGGATTGGTTAAAAAATTTCTGAAATTTGTTAACCGTATGTATACTTTAGTAACTGTGTGTATATCAAGTGAATTTGGGATGCCATATGCTAAAGTAAAGCATTTTCGAATGAACAACAAAAAATACTGCCAATATAGTTGAGGCACCATTTTATAACTAGCTTTCGATCTGGACGAGCTGCAGCTATATAATGGCTACATGATTAGACATGTATTCGATACAGCCACGATTAATTCGTCATATGCTTTTTATAGCATTCAAGCATCATTTTGAAAATGAAAAACCATATTTCAATCTCACTCGTCGCTTCTATAAAAACTAAGCTTTGTTCTTTAGCGTGAATGCTGCTGGAATATGTTCTGAAATTGTTGCTTTAATTGCTTTAAATAGAATATCATGGGAATAAGCAGTTCCTTTGTTCAGATCGAATCAGTTCAGTTTCAAACACAATTTCTGTAGAATCAGGCTGAAAACCAAAGTGAAAATTTAATTTAATAAATCCAGCGATGGATTTAATGACAGCTAATAATGATAATGTCGCCGTAGTCTAGTAGGTAGTGTGTTGGCTTATTAGACGTAAAGCCAGGGTTCGAGCCCCAGGTCAGACATCAAAACAAAATACAAAAAGTATTTTTTCGGCGACTTCCTCTCAGCAGATTTCCGGCAAAAACTCTGAGAGTAAATAAAATTGCCATGAAAAGTTTCTCAAAAATCTGTCGTTCGGAGTCGACTTTAAACTGTAGGTCCCACCACTCATGCATAAAATCAACACACACAACATAAGTGGTGTGAGAAACTAGGTCGTAATCCGGACTGTAGGGTTGTAATGGCCAATTATGTCTGTATGCATGTATGTAATAATGATAATGCAGAAGCTGCCGTAATATGAAGGAAACAGAATCGAGACAACACCTTTTATTCGAGTGCCTTGCACTTCGGGACAAATGTTATCGATTTATGGGTGACAGAACGTTTAAAGATCTGGGCATGGAGACGAACGTGGCACTAAGGGAACTGGCCGGTTTCATCAGGAGTTCGGGGTGGTTCAAACCCAACACAAACGGATCATGACATTACCCTCACACTGGGTAACACAATGGGCCACCGAGAGAACTTGCATGTGAACGGCAAGCTACCCACTAGAATAAATCCTTAAAAATGGCAGATTCGACTATAAAGTAAGGTGAACTTATGAGGAAACTTGAGATAATCTACCAAGCGGTAGATTCAATTCAACTTGGATAGAAAATAAAAAAATAGTGATGCTATGCTATGACAGTCACACTGCAATTTGAGTAATCGTCTTTTTGTTGTTAAATAGAAGATGGTAGCGGATGTCTAAGGAAGCTGAATCATACAGTTAGAGAAAATAAAGTTATCCTTTACAGCTCATTCTTGTCAATGCGACGAGCGGAACCAAAACAATTCTTTGTAGTTGGAGCGGGTGTTTTAAAAGGTATGCTGATCGAAAGATATGACATAAAGAAGCAAAGACCCTTTTCAAGGTGGCTTTGAGACAATTAAAACTTTTGTTGGGAAATTACATTAAGAGAATATCGCAGTCATGCATGCAGAATATCAAGAAATAACCTGTAGACTCAGATAATACTTATTTAGAATAAAGGTTGGTCTCGAGTTCAACATGCATAATCTGTGGCGATGGGAATGATTCTTTGGAAAACGTTCTTGAAACCTAAGACGAGGCATTAATGGATACATCCAGGTGTTGGGCAGGGAATTCTTATTATTGATGCCGAACAGCATCCTGAAATTTGTCAGTGTAATGGGCCGCAGTCTAGTAGGTAGTATGTTGGCTTATTAGACGTAAGGCCACAGTTCAAACCCCAGGTCAGACATCAAAACGAAATATGAAAAAAATATCTTCGGCGTATTCCTCTCAGCAGACTTGTGCCAAAAATTCTGAGAGTAAATAAAATTGCCTTGAAAAGTTTCTCAAAAATCTGTCGTTCGGGGTCAACTTTAAACTCACGTATAAAATTAACACACACAACATGAGTGGTGTGAAAAGCTAGGCCGCAATCCTGACTGCAGAGTTGTAATGGCCTATTATGTGTGTATGTAATGGGCTTAAAGAAGACAGTATAAGTATATTCCAAAAAGTGTGATTAATAAATTGTAGGGTCTATTTAGTTCTTCTGGAAAACTGCAAGCGCGGAATTTTTAAAGGCCATTTTATAAGGAAAAAAAAAGTTGTATGAAAATTTTCATCAGTTTTCGTTGAACAATATTTATGTAATTTCAATATGTTTTTTTTAAGATAAAATATTACTTTTTGCTAATTGTTTTTGAATTTCTTTTAGGCAAACTCATCTCTATTTAACACCGTCATTACATTTTTCAAAATTCTTTGTTAATAAATTGTTTGTTTTCGTATCAAAAAATCGTTGTGCGACGTAGAGCTATGCTCGGAAGACTAGTCTTTAAAAAAAGTAGTAAAATTTACACAGTGATTCTAATAGGAGTCACACAGCTCCAAATCAATCCTCCATTCTTTGTCCAAAACTATGCCCTCAATTTATACCTACAAAAGAATAAAGTTTGTTAAACTATTTTTAAAAGGATTTCTCTTTTAATTCCGGTTCTCAATTGTCATGACACTCTTACATGACTAAGCAATTGCTGTATAAAGAAATAGTTTAAAACAATTTTTTTCCTTTTAGTTGGATACGTTTATATGAATATTAATTTTCTAACAATCGAAGATGGTTTATTTTAACTTTTCCTCTTAATTTTTTATAGAATAGAGTCTATTAAATAGACCATTAATAGTATTCACTCTCTTCATATAACATTGAAGAAAGTATTCAAGTGTAAAAACTATAGCTATGTCACCGACATTAAGGGCCATTATTAAAACTTCCCATTAAAGTTGGGTTTAGTTAAAGGTAACTTTAGCTAAGGTAAACTTTAAAGTTTGTTAGTACAACCTAATGATAAAATAAAGTTAACTTTTTCAAAAATATGGCAGTTCCGGAGCAATGTCGATAACACTGATCACTTAAACAATTTTTTTAGACGCAGTTGCAACGACGGGTGTCGTATTTTATGTTGTATATGCTCATTTTGCTTATATTTGAAGTTGCCATATTGAAAATAATATATAATAAGGTAAGTTGATCCTCCATTTAGCTTACCGCTCACTTCTACCATATTTTCCATTTATAGTCATGAAAAACAATTTATCTGCCCGTTAAAATCCTATCTTTAGTTAACGGCAAGTTGTAATAATGGCCTTAAGTGTGACTAAAAGGAATTTTTAGGTATTGAAAGAGATTAGTTTAGATAAATGATTTAGCTGTGTCAGATCTGTCATTAGGCGCCTCCAATATTTACCTTGAGATATCATTAAAATTTTTCATTCGTATTAAATACCTATTTATGCCATCATGTGCCTACCATGTTCCCTTTGTGTAACGCCGCCGAAATGTTTTTCATAAGTTGGCACATATATCAGGCTGAATTTGATCAATGCAATCGGTTGTGTTGGCTTTGAGCACCTTTGTGGTTTGTGGACACCGGCGACTTAAGAAAATCTCGGGTCAAATCACGCGATCTGCCTTCAGTTCACATACTATATACACTACCTGAGATGATCATACCCTGAAAACACTAGTGCAGAATATCCATTGTAACATAAGCTGTATGTCACGAAGCGCATCCAATTGAAATCACACATCGTTGATGTCCACATCATCTAATGCATCGACCTATAGCACACGCCGTTCACAGTGATGGTCTGGTCGTATTCAAATAAATATAAACCGATGATGTCAGTCCAAAATCTACACTAAATACCGATTTTTTTTGGGATCCATTGGATTGAGTTTTGACTTCTAACATAATGGAGTCGCCGTAGTCTAGTAGGTAGTATGCTAGTAAAGAAATTATGAAAAAATATTTCTTCGGCGATTTCCTCTCAGTAGATTTCTGGCAATTACTCTGTGAGCAAATAAAAATTTCAATGGAAAGTTTCTCAAAAATTCTGTGGTTCGGAGTCGACTTTAAACTGTAGGTTCCGCCAATTATGTATAAAATTAACACACACCACATAAGTCGTGTGAGAAGTCAGGTCCTAATTCTAACTGAAGGGTTAGAATGACCAATTATACACCTTTTCAGGGTGTATTGGATTGAATTTTGGCTGTTAACAGAAGGGGGAATATATATGGAAGCCAGGCACTTCAGATTCGGACGATTGAGTGACCATAAACCAAAATTTTTTAAATAAATTCTTAAAAATATTCCTAATTATTTACGGCATTCTACAGTTCGGTTTGACTAACAATAATTTTCGTCTCGCAAATTCATAGTTTCAGACGCACTCAAAATAAATTATTCAAAAGCAAGTTTTCACACGTTTTTTTCTTGTTTCTTTTACTTCCATGTGCTTGGCAGACAATTTATTCAAAAACGGAATGCCATAGAATCTGGGTAAAATGTTTCTTCTTCTATTTGTTCTTCGTCTGCATTCATAATAAATTTACTTTCCTCGCTTTCTCAAGAAAAGAGAATGAAAGATTTAAAATAAATTTTCTTTTGATTTATGATTTTGGTCAGTTAATATTGGCAAAATGCTTAAAACCGTCCGCATAAGAAAGAATAACGTTAAAAACAGCAAATAAATAAGCGATATGGTCAGTTATAAGCACTTCTAAATTAAATTCTGTTCACTTATACTGTAAGTAAGGACAGTAACCATCAAAAGAAACTGTACGCAATGGAATATTTCGAAATTTTTTGTATTTTTTTTGTTCCAATTTTAAAACCTGGCAATAAAACGATTTTAAAATAAAAATAACGGTAATTCACTACTGTAAATTTTTTTAATGCACAGTTTTTTTTGACTCTCACTGTATGTAATGTATAATGGGAAGCAAGGTTATGGGCAGATGAGATAAACGGTTAAACGAAAGTTGGAAGAGTATAGCGGAATACTGGGCAATGAGATGGCGGATGCTCTCGAAGGTTAGGTTCGCTTTCTGAGGGCGATTTAATAGTTGGTCCTGATCCCCAATCTGCCACCTCTATGCCCTCATCAATGGATGGTAAGAGCAGAGGCGTTGCGGGAACGGATCGGGTTTATTATGTTTCTAGATGTCTATGGCCTGTTGTAAACAGTGTGAGAACAGGTTGTCTGCTGGGCTTGGATAAGGTCAGTCTAAGGTTAGTTATCGGATTTATCTCAGGGCACTGACGGACTATTGCAGGGTATGTTGCAATGAGGAGGAGTTGGAGACTGTCGAGTACCTCCTCTGTAGCTGCGCAGCTCTTAGCAGGTTGAGGTTGAGAACCCTTGGCAGCGGCTTCTTTGAGGGTTTGAATTCTGTGTCGAGAGACGACATCAATGCTCTCCACAGATTCATTAGTAGCTTGAGCTGGTTGAGAAGTGCTAGGGCTTCATCAGTCTCCTTCTTGTTTTGTTTGGTCTGGTTTCTTCTCCCTTTTTGTTTTGTTTGGTCTGTGTAATTCCTTCGCTTCCCATTCTGCTTTTCCTACTTCTTCTCCTTTTTCCTATCCCCTCTATTATCCTTCCATTTTAAGGACGTTCCGTACAATGGGTCAATTCGACATCCGATTACTGTACTTGTCTCCATTGACAAGTACACGTCCTCTAACACAACCTTGTCTAACCTTCTTTATAAAAGCACTCAAAAACGTCTTGATATTGTAAGTCGAATGTGCATGTCAGCAGGGTTAAGCATAAACGGGGCAACACCACAATTGTACAATTAACGAAAAAGAGAAAATTCCTAAATGGAAAAATATGTGACTCCTCAGTGAGATAATTTTACGGAAACTGATGGTCAAATATCTATAATTAGCACAGGAGATAAATCGATATGGAAGGCTTACAGAGAGAGCCATTTAGGAAAGGACAAACATGGCATCAAACCATTGTTGTTTAATTGCAATTTTAAATTTAAACTATTAAATGGTCCACCCTTTATAACACGATGGGTAGCTCAATAGTGATATATGGCACCAGTGCTTCAATAGACAGAATAGATCTAAAACCAGCGGAGATGAAATTGGACAAGATACAAATACGCGCTGGTCGTGTTGGTATAATTGGAGTAGTGAGAAACTGTCCTACAATGTGGCTGCAGAATCTGTTGAATTTAAGTGTGTGTTGCACACGGTGAAGACCAGAGCTTTGTTAGAATAATAATAGGTAAATTTAAGGAAACTAGCCCAATAAACCTAGCGGGTAACAACTCCTTTCTTAACTCGCCTTTGGCCATAAGCAATAAGCTGTATGATTTTAGAAAATGCCACGCAACTAGACTTAGTATCAAAAGTAAATGCAGTATACACTGTATGGAATGAAGGACCATTCTATAGTATACGGTTAGGTCGAGCCTAGATGTTGGGATGGAGCAGGAATTTTTAGTCTCAGAGTGAAAAACTTATAAATGGAAAAACTCGGAATTTTCTTCTAAGCAGAAGACAAAGCCATCGGAAATTATGCTTAATTCAATGTGGACAGAAAGTAGAATGGATGGTACACAGCAACATTAACTTACAATATTAACGCCGCCATTCGAGCACTCGGCTTTTATGAGATTAACGTGAGTATAGCATTGCACTGTATAGAGAAGTTGAATCAACTCAGCAGTTGAAATCTATTTATCCTATGCTGGGTCCCGAGGTCACGGTAATGAGCAAGCAGATGTGTCTAAGAGAAGGGGAGTTTATGCGACACTTACCAACCTTTTTGCGGAGTGGAAAGCAATGTTTAGAAGGCATAATCAGCGAAAGGGAAGACAGAGTGATGCATAGTCTCTTCATAAGATAAATGCGTTTGAGGCAATCTTACTCTAGTCGTGGAACTACAATAGGAAAAGCTTTGATTCTACATCAGACTTTCCTTACCTTAGGTTAGAAACGGCTTTTAAGCAAGGCCCTGTAGATCTAATGAACCTCTGTTCGGAGTATGGATAGTGTCGATTGGATAATGAAATTCCGTCACAATTCATAACACATACTTGAAAACTGTGAGACATTGGTGAATTCCAAAAGTAAACACCTGGGTGACATTATGGCTGCCTTCCAAAATGTATCAATACAAAGTTTGTATGCAGGTCTACTACGGTATATAAGCTATGTCTGCGTTAAAAATACACATTGACGACGTTTTGAAATAGAATACATTGTATATATTGTGTACAGCGACATTCTGAAACACGATACTTTATTCAAACACAAAGCAACTAACATTTTGAAAGGCAGCCTATAGCGATGACCTATATTGATTGATGTCAGTATAATATATCGCATGGTCGCAGTGCTATGATATCTCTACTTGTATATTTTTTTGGAAAATGTGCAGAATCTGCTTAATTCTTTAGTCCTTTAATTCATTCAAAGCGTAAATATTCTATGCTTGTGAGAATGTACAGTGGGGTTTAGTGTTAATATTCGTGAATAACTGTTATTGTATTCGGTAGGTGGTGGCATTTAAGCTTTGCTTTGCTAGAAGACAGTGGTCAAATCCTAATTTTTGTGAAATGTTATCTAACGGACACTCATTCAATTAAAAAAAAAGAAGTATTGATATCGATAACTATAATTTGACATTTCCAAATGTCAAACTGTGTTGACATTTTTGTTTGTTTAGGTTTAACACTAGAATAACGCTTCCAAAATGTTAAAATTAAACAATGAAAAGTGAATCACGTACGACAATAACATGTGAAAAAGATCATGGATGAAGCAAGGTAAAGCATCGCCGATGGCGATAAAGCCAGGATTGACTTCAAGAAACGTAAAGCTGTATGTCTGGACGGATTGAAAGGAAGCCACGAGCTTTTACAACCTGTTTAAATGATTGATTGTGATCACTTTTGTCTAAGAGACGGCAGTAGGAATTTTTATTAAAATGGTAGGAATCGATCAACAGAAAATGTGTTTTGTTCGGTCATGATAACGTCAGATTACACGGATTTTTTATGACCCGGCTGAAATTAAGAGAGAGTTTTGCAGGATAGATTTGAGGTATTCATAATGTGGCATTTGTTTCCACCTCTGTAGAGTTTTTTTATTAGAGTAAATTTAAACTCAATAGAGACCTGCATAATGACACAATATTTCTGACTAAACCCATGACTCTTATCGTCAAAGGTTACTTGGGACTGAAACGAAAAGTAGGCGTATGTGGACCTGCTAATATTTACATACTTAGTTGGTCATTATAATCCTTTAGTCAGGATTACGACCTGGTTTCTCATATCCCTTATAAGGTGTGTATTGATTTTATACTCGAGTGGCGGGACCTACAATTTAAAGTCGATTCTGAACGATAGATTTTTGAAAAACTTTTCAAGTCAATTTTATTTACTTTCAGAGTTTTTACCAGTAATCTGCTGAGCAGAAATATTTTTTCATATTTCGTTTTGGTGGATATGTCTGACCTGGGGTTTGAACAGTGGCCTCAGGTGTAATAAGCCAACACATTACCTACTAGACTACAGCGACTTAATCAATGTTTATCTGAGACTCAAACGAAAGTTAGGCGTATGTGAACCTGCCAATATTTAAGTAGAGCACAAAACCTTGTGGAACTATCCTTTAATATCTATTCTTAAATGCTGTTACAAAATGGAAATGGTGTAACATCAAAATGAGCAAAAGCTTCATAAACAAATACAACGAATTTGTTACAAGTAAACGAACAACATCAGTATGAAAGAACAGGGGATAGACAAGTAAGGGAGAACGTAACAACAAGCAATGTGTTCAAAATAAACAAACAAGAATGAAGTCACGATAGAGTTCTCGAGAAAGCGAGTCCAAGAACCTTCATCAGACTGTTTACGTGGGCATATAAAAAGGGAAGACAAAGCAGACAACCAGTCGTAAGAATTCAGTCAGCCTTGTGTGAAGACGCGTTGCATCTAAAGAGAACAGTCGTGATTTGAAGATCGCCGTTGTAAAGACCTACCGAACAATTGTTAGTGTTTATGCAAGCAGAAGTGTAATGAAGAATAACGAAATTGCAAAGCAAATTGTTGTTGTAACATCAAGTTGTGAACAGTGGCACAAAAGTAGTGCGAACAATAAAGAATTTATCTGAAACTAAACACAAATTTATTTTTATTTGTTTGCAATCAACGAACTTATCTTTTAAAAAGTTTTTAAAAGGGTAAAAACGTAACAATACATTATTTTTCTGGCATTATTTTTCCTCTTTACTGAACTGCAAGCATTGCCGCAGTCCATTTTTCTTTTATTAACTGTGTATAGGCACTTTAGGCAATAAATTTCCAAAAATGTTATTCATTTTGTTGTACATTTTTATTTATTTGTTTTCCGTCTAAAGCAAACAGAACAAATAAGCCAAAGTTTGCGGCCATAAACTATTGGCATTGGCAAGATAACAGGCATGAATCTTAAAATCCATGACCACAAACAAAATCCATAATTCAACCATCTAAAGTGATACCCACAAGAGAAAATAAAATAAATTTTGAATTGAATTTCTTTAATTAGAAAGTAAGAGAATAATAAAATAAAAATAATTAAAATGAAATTAGTATTTTATTATGAAATAAAATAAAATTTTCTGCCTCTCTCCAATACAAAAAATATTAAATTTTGCTTTGTTGCAGTTGCCTAACTGTCTTGGAATTTCTTGCTGTTGTTGACCACACATTTCAATTGTCATTTTGCACTTCATTTGATACTTGATTTCACCACAGAAACCCCATTTAAATTGAGTTCATTTCAATTTGGTTATGGCACTGTTAAAGTTATTGTCCTTTGCATGATATGGTCACCCTACAGGTTGAGATATAAGCAGGTCATATTTTCATGTGTTTTAAAAGAAATTTAAATTTTAATTGCAATACGGATTATTGCTTAACCTAAGCAGCTCCTACAATAGTTGTAATTAGGGTAGCACATACGTTCCGACATAATTATACGCATTGCAAGCGTAACCGACTTCACTAAACAGCATTCTTAAGTGTGTCAGGGCAACAGGATTGAAACAGATGTTATATGGAAATCCTATACAGATAGAGAGAGGCCAGTACAATAGATTGTAGAAGAGATAATGCTTTAGCTTAGCACTCACTCGATTGACTTGGAGCCCATATCATTTTGATAGGATGAACGTTGATGAACGCAAGTTGAACTCACGCTAGTCATATGTATTAAAAGGTTACGAGTGTATATGCTTTCCTTGGCATCCGGGTATTGTTTAATTAGAGACATTGAGTGAGATTTCCTGACTTTGACAGTTGATAACGATCATCTTGTCGAATTAGTTGTAATGCATTCAGTCTGTTTGGTAATTTTTTTTTTTTGCTAAATAGGCTTTGAAGAAGTTGGCAATTGTATCTAATTTTCATCGAAAAACAAGCTGTTTTTCTTAACCCTTTGACGACCATAGGCAAATATGCTTGCCCGGGGGTTTTTTGCTTATATATTTGTCCAGGTTACAGATAGAGCAAATATGTCAGGGAATGTTTTATAGAAGAAGATGGGGGCTAGGATATATCCTTTGTCTATCAAAAAAATATAATGAACAGTTTTGGATAAACTCCAAACTGCCTAAAAATAGTCATTTTATGTTCGGCAATTATGTTTGCCTATAGGTTGAAACGAAAATTATCATTCCTAAAAACTCTAGAATTAAAACCTCTATATTGTCATTAAATTTGAGCATTTTTTAAGCGCGCCTGTGTCTCATGATAGTGGAGCAGTCCAACCTATATACTTTACAAAAAGGGCGTATGTTCACTTTAACCGTATCCGAGTTTAAGGTTTATATGGGTATTATCATACGTATGAGCTTAGTGAAACTCACATCAACACGTCTGTATTGGTCAACTGATCCAACATATCACCAAGCTCAGATTCCAGGTGTCATGCCACGGAACCAATTTGAGGAAATTATAGCCAATCTTCACTTTTGCGACAACAGTAAGGCTGATGTTACCGACCGTGGATACAAAATCCGTCCAATTATGGAGCACATTAACAAGGCTATGCCTGACGCATAAACATTTTCCAAAAAACTCTCAATTGATGAACATATGGTAAGGTTTAAGGGAGATAATGCCATGAAACAGTATATGAAGGACAAACCTATTTCATGGGGATTCAAACTATGGTGTTTATGTGAGTCAGAAACTGGATACTTGTACAATATTGACATTTACACAGGAAAAAACCATTTGTTGAACACGGTTTTGACGAAGCTGTCGTCCTGCAGTTATGTAAGCCACTGGCAAAAAAGGGGTTGAAGTTTACTTTGATAATTTCTTTACAATTCTAAACTTAATGCACATTCTTCAGCAAAATGAAATAAACTGTTCGATGTAGTAAAAAGCACATACCGAAGAATTTTCCGGCGGATAAAGAAATGAAAAGTGGGGACATAAGAAACTTCATGTCAGAAAGCATTTCCGTCGTCAAATGGATGGACAATCGTGGTGTCTACCTCGCCTCAAATTTTATTGACCCAACAGAGGTAATCAAGGTCAAGCGACGTGTTGCTGGACGAGCTAATAAAATAGATATTGATATAGATATTGATTGCCCTCTGATTATACAGCACTACAACAAAGGAATTGGAGGAGTTGATCTAATGGACCAAAAAAAGTTTATTATGAGTACGATTGCAGAAGTAAGTGGCGTTTTTATTTACGATTATTCTTCGACCTATTTACAGTTCCCCAATCAATGTGACTTCAATTGAATTTCGAGCAGCTTTAGCCAAAGAACTGATAAGTTGCTTCAATTCAAGAAAACGTGCCTTTTCAGCGTCAACCAAATTTGGAACTAATTTTATAAGTATGTATGTCCAAATCTCTTCATAAAATGGAAAAGAGTGAATGTTGGAAACGCTGCTTTCATTGTGCTTCCTATAAAATGTTCAATGCAATGTGTTTCTTTGCTTCACTACATCTCGTGATTGCTTTGGAAACTATCACGAACAACACGAATTATAAATTTTTAAGATTTATTGTATTTATTGTATATTTTTAATAAAAAAACTGTTTTTAAATCATGTCTAAAAATTAATTATTTTGGATAAAAAGATTGATTTCAACCCATATTCAACTATATTTGCCAAGCGAAATGGGGGACTTAGGGGATACCCAGGAGGGCAATTTTTTTTTCGTCACTACTATTAGGCCACAGATTATCAAAATAAAACAGAAGGTTAAATCACTTCAGCAGAAAATGTTTGGTTTTAGCAGGGAGGCATTACGTTTCACACTACTCATGCTCATGCCGCATTAAATATTGTACACGAACGATTTGGTGATCTCACGTGAAGGTGACCACCGAGATCATGCGATTTGACCCAGTTTGACTAATTTTTTTAGAGGACCTCAAAGACGACATAACCCATTCATACTGATTTCTGCGTCATAGTCATTGCAAATTAGACATTTCAGAAGCGCTCCAACCAGAGACCTAATACCGGAAAGAGTATCTACACATCTTTTCTGGCCGAACTATTTCTACTCCAGATACAAATTCGGAAGAAGGCGAAAAAATGTTCCACATGTCTTTAGAATTTTACAAATTTAGAGTCTTAAAATACCTTCAAGTAATATATCAAGTAAGCGCCCTGAATACTAGGTTAGGTTAGGTTAGAGGACGTGTACTTGTCAATTAAGATAAGTACAGTACCCGGAGTCGAATTGATCCATTGTACAACGTCCTAGTTTCTCACACCACTTATGTTGTGTGTGTTAATTTTGTACATGAGTGGTGGGACCTACAGTTTAAAGTCGACTCCGAACGACAGATTTTTGAGAAACTTTTTTCATGGCAATTTTATTTACTCTCAGAGTTTTTGCCTGAAGTTTCTCACACCACTTATGTTGTGTGTGTTAATTTTGTACATGAGTGGTGGGACCTACAGTTTAAAGTCGACTCCGAACGACAGATTTTTGAGAAACTTTTTTCATGGCAATTTTATTTACTCTCAGAGTTTTTGCCAGAAATCTGCTGAGAGGAAGTCGCCGAAGAAATACTTTTTGTATTTTGTTTTGATGTCTGGCCTGGGGCTCGAACCCTGGCTTTGCGTCTAATAAGCCTACACACTACCTACTAGACTAATCGACCTGAATATTAACAATGCCAGAATTCACTGCCTGCAGGCGAAGCACAGAAAAGTTTTGGAAAACACCATCTCGAGAGAAAGAGTAGGACCCTACAATACGATGCAATATATTTTTACAGGCGATACACACCACTTATGTTATGTACGTTAATTTTATACATGAGTGGCGGGACTCCGAACGACAGATATTTGAGAAACATTTCATGGCAATTTTATATACTTTTAGAGTTTTTGCCAGAAATCTGCTGAGATTTTGTTTTGATGTCTGACCTGGGATTAGCTGGAGTTGGGGTTAGTTGTAGTTTCAGTGCAACAGTATTAAAACTTCTTTCCCTTAAGGTGTGCAGTAAAATGAACATGAGTTTCATTAGAAATCAAGATGTACGTAAACTTTAAAAAGAGCTCGATTGCCCGACTAGCTTTTACTAGCATATTGGGGCTCTAATAGTTATAGCTTTAGCTGATTGCATGGCGTTCTTAACGATCTGAGTCGCTCTGATGTTGATTTTTGCAATATAATGCCAGTTTTTTAAATGGTCAAGTACTCCATAGCAACTGAATTCCTAAGGGCCGCACTCCGATATGGCCGAGACGCTACTCAAATCACTCATTCACACAGTTAGCTAAATAACCTAACTTCACATTTACTCTTGGAATACTTACACATAACATACATATGTAGTTGGGCATTGCAATCCTTCAGTCAGGATTACTACCTAGCTTCTCACACCACTTATGTTGTGTGGGTTAATTTTATTCATTAGTGGCGGGACCTTTGAGAAACTTTTCATGGCAATTTTATGTACTCTCAGAGTTTTGGCCAGAAATCTGCTGAGAGGAAGTCAACACACTAACTCTTAGGCTACAACGACTATATATTAGTTAAGCGGGCTTAGTGAAACATATGGTAACCAAAGAATAGAGAACTTAGGTGGTTAGATATTATAATAGCAAGGGAGCATGGAGATAAGAAACCTAAGTTTTATTATCGCCTGAACTGCGGTAGTGTAGAGTGTAAACATGTTAAATTCAGCTCTTATTGACGACTTTAACATTTTTATGGCATTGTTTTAAAGCCTATGCAGTCTCGTAAAATGTTTTTCTTTCTCTTTTTTTTATCTATGTATTTGTACATTCCATAGAGTGTGTAACAAATTTTGAGTTTGTGTTTTTTTTTTGCGAATGCGATAAGAAAAAAAGAAAATAAAAAAAATTTCAAATTGGCTATAAGGCTGTAAAGTGCAGCCATTTTGATTCTTTGCCAAGTTGTGTTTATTTTCCAATCAAATGACTTTCTTCGTACACAACTGGAAAAAAGTTTTTTGTTGCCACTATCGCAGGCATACAGTGTTTTCGTAAGTGTTGCTCGTAGAAAAATTTAACAATTTTTCTAAGACCAACAAAGCTTCATTAACTGGTGGCTGTAGAATATATAGGGTGGGCCATTTAAAAATTTAAGGGCCATTATTACAACTTTCAGTTAACTAAAGGGAGCATTTTAACGGCAGTAAATTGTATTTCATTATTATAAGCGGACAAATATGGTAGAAGTGAGCGTTAAGCTAAATGGAGGATCATCCTACCTTTAACTCTTAAAGTTAAGTTTATGTTTGAACTTGCCATATTATATATCATTTTCAATATGGCAACTTAAAATATCAACAAAATGAGCTAATACAACAAAAAAAGGAAGCCCGTCGTTGCCACATCATTTAAAAAAACTTGTTTAATTGAGCAGTGTTATCGACATCGCTCCGGCACTGCCATATTTGTGAATAAGTTAACTTTATATTATCATTAGGTTGTAATAACGAAAAGAAGTTAAAGGTGACTGTTTCGAGCCTGTAATATTTTTTACAAGCTAAAAGCTACTTTTTAAATATAAAATCACTATAATTTTCAAATATTTGTTCCCGATTGGAACCTCTTTATTATAATGCAAATTTGACACTAACTAAATTTATGTTTCAAAATGTAAAGCAAAGTTACAATAATTATTATTGATCTTGTTTAATGTAATGTACTTACATACACGCATACATACTTATTTACTAAGTAAGAAGACACTTTCGAACATAAGTCTCCAACTTCGAACATTTACATGTATGAACAGTATTGTGGAGATCGTAAGTATGTATGTGTGTATGCCTGTATGTAAATATAAATTGAACTGTTGCTAAGCAAGAACTAAAGAACATTAAATATGAAAACAATTTAAAGTAAAATAAGAAAATAAAAAATAACTGAAGTTAAGCAGGGGCGTATCAGCATTTAACATCCTCCCCCCGTTGGAGGTTTATAGCCTTCAACAGATGATTCTATGGGTAAAACAGCAAGTTTAGTAACCGCGCGTTTAATTAAACCATTATTTGTGCGAACAACTGCGACACGAGCAACTCCGTCTTCACCAGTTATAACTTCAGAAATACGTCCAATTTGCCACTTCAAGGGTGGTTGATTTTCATCCTTGAGAAGAACCATTGCGCCGCAAGTTATATTTGTACCTTTTTGTTGCCATTTCTTTCGTTCTTGAAGAAGAGATAAGTAAGAACTGCTCCATTTTCGCCAAAAGATTTGTTGCAATTGGGTTACTCTTTGCCACCTGTTCAGACGGCTAGTATCCATTTCGGTGATATTAGGCTCAATTATAGAGACTAGGGGACCTCCAACTAAAAAATGCCCGGGTGTTAGCACCTCAAGGTCATTACAATTTTCAGAAATAGGAAACAGTGGTCGAGAGTTTAAAATTGCAGAAATTTGATATACCAAAGTTTGTAGTTCATCCAATGTAAGAGTGTTTAGTCCAACTGTGCGATTAAAATGCTGCTTAGCTGATTTCACAGCTGCCTCCCACAATCCGCCAAAATGGGGTGACCTTGGTGGGATAAACTTCCATTCTATTTCATCTTCTAGACATTGCTGTTGCAGTGACCTCTGATGCGACTCACTTAAAAACATTTGTTTTAAATCGAATAACTCATTTTTAGCGCCAACGAAGTTAGTTGCATTATCGGACCAAATAGTTCTGGGCTTTCCTCTAATAGCGATAAAGCGATGAAGAGCCGCTAAAAAACATGGTGTTGATAAGTCTTGTACTACTTCCATGTGACTAGCCTTGGTTGAGAAGCATATAAAAATCGAAATATAGCATTTGACAGGTGGGCGATTTTTCACTTCAGACTTATAATAAAATGGGCCGCAAAAATCCACGCCAGTAGTGTGAAAAGCTCTGTTTGGGCGCACTCAATCTGCAGGCAAGTTTCCCATCACGTGCTGACTTAACACCGGTTTCATTCTGAAGCACTGAAGACATTTTGAGATAGTAGAGCTTACCAATTTACGGCCTCCAATGGGCCAATATTGCTGCCGAATTGTAGCTAGTAAAACCTAAGGACCAGCATGCAACAACTTTTGATGAAAATGTATTATTAAAGACGATGTCAATGGATGATGTTTAGGCAAAATAATAGGGTGTTGAGCATCGAATTCGAGACAAGAGTTTTGAAGACGACCGCCGACACGAATTACTCCAAATGAGTCAATTATAGGCATCAGTGAGTAAAGCTTGCTGGATGAAGGTAAATTTTGATTTGATTTGAGGGCCTTGTACTCAGCTGCAAAATGAATTAACTGTATGTTTTTTATTAAAAGATATGTTCCGTTTTTTAAGTCTGTTGGCGTAAGCCTTTCATCTTGGGTCTTCAATTTAGGGTACGCAAATTTAAAAACATATGCAAATATACGCTGCATTTTTGGAAAAGAATTGTGGTACTTACACTGCAATGCAAAATCAGTTAAAGAAGCTGTAGCTAGTATATTTCGACGTCTTTCAGGTAATTCCGTCAAAAATTCCATATTGGAAGGCCATTTTGAAGATTCAAGACACAGAAAATCAGGACCATTGCTCCATAATGTAGAATTGAGTAATTCCTTAGGTGATGAGCCTCTTGACAGTATATCTGCAGGATTAAGTTTTGTTGGAACATAGTGCCACTTCATCTTATTTGTGATTGTTTGTATTTGAGAGATCCTATTGGAAACGAAAATATTATAATTTGAAGGCTGCTCCTGAAGCCAAGAAAGTACGACCATTGAATCTGACCAGCAATGTACATCACAATCATAAGGTAGTGTTTTTACAACTTCATCCACAAGTTCTGCTAGGAGACACGCAGCAGAAAGCTCAAGTTTCGGAATCGTTAAAGATTTAAGGGGTGCAACTCTAGACTTAGAGCATAACAATGATGCTTTAACAATATTTAATATATAAACACATGCCCCATATGCTACCAGACTGGCATCACAAAAGGCATGTACTTGGACATTCTTGTTTGACTTCAAAACACATCGAGAAAATTTAAAATACTCAATGGAATCAAACTGCGAAATATATTCGAGCCATGATGAATGTAAAAACTGGGGAAGGCTTTCGTCCCACTGTAGCCCCAACTTCCATAAATGTTGCATAAATATTTTTGCTCTAGTTATAATCGGACCAATTAAACCTAGTGGGTCATATAAACGGGCAATGGACGATAATATAGAGCGCTTCGTAACAACTTTGCAATCATCAACAGAATTAAATGAAAAAATAAAATTGTCCGCTTTGGGATGATAAATCAGGCCAAGTGTTTTAGTGATATGGGTACCATCACTAAATTTTAAAAGTGGCTCGCATTGTTCTGGCGGCGTGTCCTCTAAAACGGCTGGAACGTTTGAGCACCACTTTCTTATTACAAAATTTCCACGCTTTAGCAAGGCTGCGACCTGCTTTTGAATTATTCGCACCTCCTCAACAGAATCACCACCGGACAGCATATCGTCCACATAAAAATCACGCTTTATGACCTTTGCACCCACGGGAAAATTTGTTTCCTCTTCATGTGCCAATTGATGCATTGCTTGAATAGCCAGGAATGCTGCAGGACGTGTACCATACGTAACTGTATCCAATGAATACGTTTTGATTTCATCTTCTTCGTTTTCTCTCCATAGAATACATTGTAGATAATTATCTGGATAAGAAACACGAACACACCTATACATCTTGCAGATGTCTCCACTAAGAACAACTTTGAAGCATCGAAAACGCAGAAGTGTACTGAACAATTTTGGCTGTATAGTTGGACCTGTATACAAAATATCATTAAGAGACAACCCAGTTGTTGTTTTTGCAGAACCATCAAAAACAACTCTTAATTTGGTTGATGTGCTGTCCAGCTTATACACACAATGGTGTGGGAGAAAATATGTCTTCTGGGAAACCTGTGAAGAAATTAAAGACATATGATTCAACGATATATACTCAGCCATAAATTTTGCATATTGCATCTTCATATCGGGATTTCTTCTGAATTTTCTTTCTAAACCTTTAAAACGTTGTAAAGCACGCTGATAAGAGTCACCAAGTTTATGCCTACCACCTCCATCTATTTCAGGCAAACGAACGGATAATGAACCACAATCGAGGCGAACCATATTTTTTAGGAAATGATTTTCACAGAAAATTTCCTCCTCAGAAAACGAGCTACAGCTGCCAAAATTATTCTCCACTTCCCAAAAGCTTTTTACTACAGAGCACAATTCATCATCATGTTTTACTTTGGAACTAACTGCTAATGACCAGGAATGATTAGAACGAATATTACCGCCAGCAACTACCCAACCTAATAATGTTTTTTGTAACATAGGCAAGTTTTCAGCCAATTTAATTTGTCCAACTGACATTAACTCAAAAAACAATTCGGCGCCAATTAAAATATCGATACGACCACATTTATCAAATGAGGGATCAGCGAGCTCTATATTATTAGGGATTTTCCACTCTGACCTGTTGGAAATAATGCTGGGCTGATAATCAGTAATGCTGGGAATCACCATAGCAGTCAATGATGTTGAATAATTTCCGTTCCTGGACTTGATTAATATATCAACTGATTTATCAATAGTTAAATTACCATCACCGATTCCAGAGATACTTGTGAATGTCCTTTCACACCTCAAATTTAAAAAGTTTGCAAATCGGTTTGTTATTAGATTAAGTTGGGATGCCGAGTCGAGTATTGCGCGACAAGGTGCAAAAATTCCAAAACTATTTTTGACCATCACTACTGCTGTTGCGAGGAAAACGGTTGTAGTGGACGCTGATGTTATCTTTGCTTGTACGTCATTGGACGAAATAAGCACCGTTTGAGCAGTACTGGTAACCATGGATGAAGCGACGAGATTATCTGTGGGAGTACTATCAATGTGCAACAATGTATGGTGCTTTGAGGAACACTGACGGCAGCAGCCAGAAGTACAACTTTTAAGCATATGACCTTTCCGTAAACAATTAAGGCATAATTTTAAATTTTTTGCCTCTTTAAAACGTAGAGAGGGGGATAAATTCAAAAATCTCGAACAATTACTGATGAAATGATCTTTAGAGTCACAGAAAAAGCACAATTTATTTTGAGATGCAACATGAACATGCCGATTGATTTGGTTAGATTTTTTCAACATATGCGGTTTCGAAGGGTTAATTATTCCCGAATTTTCACAGTTTTCTGCCACGCGACACCTTTTGTCTAAAAATGCTGCCATTGAGGCCCAAGTTGGCAAGTCATTTATTGGTAGCCCTTCTTCCCATTTTATACGCGATTTGACATCCATCTTTGTTGTTACCAAATGGATCAATAAACCATCGGTAATTTGCTGTTGATTTCCAATAGCTTGCATAGCACGCAAATGTGCATTAAAACTGTCACTAAATCGACGCAAATCAGCAGCAGACCCACTTTCGGCACTGCTTAATGCAAAGAGCCCCTTTATATGCGTTTGAAAATTTAGCAGCTTATTGTCAAAACGATTTTTTAACAATACCATGGCTTCGTCGTAGTTAGCTTCTTTCAGTTCAAGCGACGCAATTGTGTCTAGGGCAACGCCTTCCAAATTTGCACGCAAGTAATGAAACTTTTCCAATTTACTCAAGTTACTATTATCATTTATAATAGTCGAGAACAATGCGAAGAAATTAGGCCACTCTGTGTATGAACCACGGAATTTCGGCAATTGGATTTCTGGAACCTTGGTTTTACGCGATGTTGCGTGAGACGGTGACTCATCGAGAGAAAATTGGCGAAATGTTGACGAACGTTGGTTGGAATCAGTTCTGCGAACCTCAGCGATTTGACGGGTTAACTTAGCTTTCACTTCGAAATACAATGACATAAAAACCATGCTGTCACTGGTATCCGATGCACTGCATTCATACTGCTCTATCATACCTTGTGCCTCTTCGTAGCATTTGTTGATTTTCTCGACATATTCCAAACGGACAGACAGCTCTGCATCATCATATTCCTTAAGCTGTGAATGCGTAAGGTTTTTATTTAGGTCTTCTAGTTTTTTCAGCGAGACAGCAATCTTGGAAAAATAGGGCAACAAATTCACCGACTTATCTGCTTCACCAGAATTAGAAGATCCTTCACCATTATTTTTTGACATTTTTCTTTAATTTTATTGTTAAACCGACGAATAACAAAAAAGTCTTAGTTATTAATATACAAATTTATATTAATTTACGAAATTTTCTTTTGGACTTTAACCGAAAAAACAAGACAAACTAGTATCCGAATTGATACAAATTTTTTTTAAAAATTATTTAAATATGCCGACGGCAAACGAATTATCAATATTCGAATTAATATTGATCTTCAAGACAGATTACGCGGTACCTATCAATATCCGAATTGATGTTGATCTTTTAAAGAATCACGTCGGGGTCACCAATGTTTCGAGCCTGTAATATTTTTTACAAGCTAAAAGCTACTTTTTAAATATAAAATCACTATAATTTTCAAATATTTGTTCCCGATTGGAACCTCTTTATTATAATGCAAATTTGACACTAACTAAATTTATGTTTCAAAATGTAAAGCAAAGTTACAATAATTATTATTGATCTTGTTTAATGTAATGTACTTACATACACGCATACATACTTATTTACTAAGTAAGAAGACACTTTCGAACATAAGTCTCCAACTTCGAACATTTACATGTATGAACAGTATTGTGGAGATCGTAAGTATGTATGTGTGTATGCCTGTATGTAAATATAAATCGAACTGTTGCTAAGCAAGAAGTAAAGAACATTAAATATGAAAACAATTTAAAGTAAAATAAGAAAATAAAAAATAACTGAAGTTAAGCAGGGGCGTATCAGCATTTAACAGTGACTTTAAAGTTCACTTTAGCTTTAGCATTTAACAGTGACTTTAAAGTTCACTTTAGCTAAAGTTACCTTTAACTAAACCCAACTTTAACGGCAAGTTGTAATAAAGGCTCAAAAATTTAAAAATACACAATTCTAATGAATTTAATTTTTTTAAATTCTGTATGAATATAGGCGAGACATCTTCAACCTCGTCTTCAACTTTGTGATGGAGAGTATTCTGCGAGTTTGGTGGTGGGAAATTTAATATTAAAATTTTCAATTTTAAAATGCAACAAAACAAAAACGGTTTGAAATTTTGCCAATCTTTTTTTTTTTTGTTGTGAAGTACAATTCTTCCGGTTAGAAATTGAATTATTATTTCATTCATATAACTGCCACAGCTGGCCTCACAGTACCTTATTCGATAGGACCAATTTTCTTGAATTTTTTCGAGTGTATGGGGTCGTATCTCGGCAATGGTATCACGAATGTTCGCCTTCAAATGCTCAATTGTTTCTAGTTTGTCTCAGCATAACACGTTTCTTTATTGGCGCCCCATAGAAAGTAAGCCTACGGTGTCAAAACTCAGCTTCGTGACGGCCAATTAACATCACCATTTCGGCTAATTAAACGGCCATCAAACGTTTAACGCAATAAATCGATTGTGGCATGAGATGTGCGGCAAGTTGTACCATCCTGTTGAAACCAAACATTGTTGATATTAATACCTTGAAGAGTGGGTACAAAAAAATCGGTTGCGATATGTATCTCCGTAATGGTTGCGCCGTCCTCACTTTCAAAGACATATGGGCCAATGATGCCTCCGCTCCACAAGCCATACGAAATAGGCACTTGTAATGGGTGCAATGGCTTCTGGAAGACCACGTGTGGGTTTTCTGACCATAAGTATGGCAATTTTGTTTATTGACTTACCCACCAAGATACATATGAAATTCATCATTCAGTTTCTCGTTGGCTAAAGAAATCCCAACGTTGCTCAACTGTAAATCGATTCATTACGTTCGGTGGAGATAATATACTGAATTTTGTGACAGAATAGAATGATATAAGCATTGCCAGATTCGAAATAACCTATGGTTCAAATTGAAACCGATAGGTGGCTGACCCGACTTTTGACTTTTCAAAACATACAACCTTGTCCAGGATATAAAAACACTGCGAGCCATTTATATAAGGTAGACAGGGTAGCCAATAACATTCGCATTTTTTTACATACTAAACCAATGTGCAGCATGCCGCATGCATGTATGCTCCTGTTCAATATTTGTTCTTGGTATGCCAGCCAATGTTTGTGTCCAATTGCCTTCGGGTTGTATGAAAACGTGCATGTCTTGACCGTCAGGTTGACAATACTAAGATTGGTTTTTTATCTTATTGTTAAGATTTCTTTCTCTCATTTTGTTGTTGTTTTTGTGTGCAACATTGTAACTTGTTGGCTTAAAGCGTTACGTTACGTGTTTTTTTGATTATTTGACGAAAATCAAATGCTGCATATTATGTTGGGGTGTTCAAGAAAACGTTTGTTTTTCTATAATTTGACGATTTAGAATTCGAAAACTATGGTCTACTGATGTATTCAACCAGACCATAGAAACTAATTTTGAATTAATTTAGGTGTCGATTATGTTCAGTTCCCAAGATTTTTTCGCCTCTAACTAACGCAGTCCAGCGTTGTTTGTAAACAGGATAAAAATTAGAGATACGGTAAAGTCCACGCTGCTAGTTGGCCTTGAGTTCATCTTGTCTCTACAACCAATCTTCATTCAAAATATGGCAGCTAGAACCGCACTGAGGCTTAAGTTCTGGATATGTTTAGGACAGAGCATCCTTCAATTCTGCATGAAATAGAACCGAATCATCTGGGTTTTAGACGTGACTACATAGTACCAGAGACTGTTTTCGGAAGAAACCTCCATTCCGACCCGGGTAGAAGGGGTGGCTGAAGCTGTCATCAGTAACGGCGACACAATGATCTTCACCGATGGCATAAAAATGAAATGTGGAACTGGATCTGAGGCCTACTCCGATAAACTGGCATTGAACGGTTATTCAGATTACCTAGCCGGGCCTTCATGCTTCAAGAGGAGGTTTTTGTTACTAAGCAAGCTGCATATGATGAAACCGGGAACCTAACTCCTTCGAACTTGATCATAAGTATGGACAGTCAAGCAGCAATCAAAGCGCTGGGATCCCACCTCATCAAATTGAATGGAGTTGTATAGACTCGCTACAACGTTTAGGTTGACACAAAACCAATCTCTCATGGGTTCTCATGGGAAACGCAAAAGTGGACGAACTGGCACGTAAGGGATCGGAGATGTTTGAGGAAGAGACGATAGAGGTGATACATGCGCCCCTAAAAGACTACTTGGTCTAATTGGAAAAACAGCATGAAACTCAACAAACCAACATACCTGGTTTCCGAATTTCAAAACTGCTGTGTCCAGCAGTGAATAGCTGGAAAATCAAGGAGCTACTTAAGTTCGCCAAGAGAATGGGAATTTTAATGGGATACTGTGCTATCGTCAGTTTCACTGTCAAGCTCGGTCTGCCGCACCAAGATGGCTGTAGAAGCTACCAGGAAGTGGAAGAAACGGAATCGGTACAACACCTTTAACAGACGTCATCGGTTTTTGGGTGACAGAACTTTTGAAGATCTAGGCATGGTGGCGAAAATGTCACTAAGGAAACTGGACGGTTTCAAATGAAATTTGGGGTGGTTCAAACCCACCACTAATGGATCATAACAATGGGCTTACCTAACATTGGGTAACACAATGGGTTCAGTACCACGTACCACCCCATTTTCCACAAGTTCTCTGGAAAGTTATGCCTACGGATAACTAGTGGAATTACGTTAAAGGCCTTTACAACAGAACCAAAAGTTCACTTGAGCACCTACATTGACTGATTATATACTTGAATAAAAGGTCTACTGCGCATTTGGTAGGAAAACGGAATAAAAGTTTTCAGCAAATAACACAACTTTTTCCATTTTATGTGCCTTAATAGAGAATAACACTAGCCTGCTGAATGTTTATCCACAGAATTATATTTTATTGGCACTCTCCAGTTAATACACCTTGTGTTGCATTTTTTCGATGACCCTCTTAACAAATCATTACCATATAAGTGTACGAGTGCTCAAAAGTATTGCCACTTCAATTGGCTGACGTCGAAAAGTCTTACAAACATGTGTTGCCACATAAAATTGTGTGCCACTTAATGTCACACTATGAGAGCCTTCCTAATAATGTTGCAATATTGGAATACAATCATTATTCTTATTTACCATGAGCATTTTTTTTATGGCAAAATTTTCAATTTGTTTGTGTAGAGATGAAGATGGATTTGAAGTTAATTTTTCATGTTTGGAGTGGAGTTTCTTGATTAAAAAATTGGATGTAGGGTGGTGTAATGCTGTATTTTATTAGCAGAAATTGGTACGAAATATTGATGGTCGATGTTGAGTCATATCCTGCAAAAGACTCATGAAAATGGGGTTTATATACATCATAGTTTTGTCCAATAAGAGATCGTATTTATGTCGCAATATCAGAGTTCGGAGGCTGAAATTGGTAGAAATTGTTCCAGCTCCGCCGTAATATAGAGCGCGACAACTTCAACATCGTCCTACAGAGTATTCTGCGTGTTCATTTCTTTATTTTCTTTGAGCATAACAAGTTGGAACTTTCCGTTACTCTCAGCACAATATAACGGGACTCTGCCAAGACGGCTCTGGCATAAATAGGGTAAACATTTTCAACGAGAATTAAGTTTTTTTTTGACGGGTATTTAATGCGGTAAGAGTTCAAGAAGACCTCACATTGCTCTAAGTGATCAAACAGGAAAACACACACGAATTAAAGGCGGTGAAAAGTGGGTCTAAGTCGAACAAACGGATTCTTAAGATCAATAAAGTAAGTCAGAGAGGGAGAGAGAGAGTAAAAAATTCTTGCTCAAGTACAAGTGCAAAACAGTTTTGATGTAAAAGAAACGTGCCACGCCCACTTTAAATTGTACATATTTTTCTTGTCTTTAGTAGTTTATTGACTTAAAAATAATTCGTGAATACTTTTGAATATTCGTATACATAGATATATACGAAGTTATAAATATAGAGTAAACGTTGTCATACATTGTTTCTATCGGGTCTTTCATTAAGTGCTTCCTATTTTAAAATATATATAAATCAAAATGTGGGCTGTCATTGAAATTTTTTATATTCTTGAAAAGCCTATATAATCCATTATGTGTGGAACACATATAAATCAGACTGAATTTTTTGGACCACTGTGGTTTGTGGTTTATTCGTATAAAGCCTCATGAGATAAATTCTGCCGAAGTAAAATCACACTATCATGGTGGCCAGTTCAATCAACTTCTCGTAAGTTGGCCATGTCCTCAAATCGTTAGTGCAGAATATCTAATGTGGTATAAGGCGGAGTGTCCAGTGAATACGCTCTTTAGAGTGCTCAGGTCGCTCTTACTTTGTTTTTAAAATACTCATTGTTCTCTCCTCATTAGGAACGCCCCAAAGTATATTTTAAATTAGTCATGATTACTGTGTCATTATTCCACAATATTCGATGTGACATTTCCGCCCACTTTCTTAGCTTGTAATGAAAGGCGCTGGGTTAACCAGAGTTATGGTTCTATTAGACGGAATATTAGTTTCCTTATTTCCAATCCAAATTTTTACATGATCAACAAGTAAACAAAAAAATAGCAACAACATCAGTTTAAAAAACAAAAAGTAAGTAAAGAAAACAACAAACATTACCAGAATAAATGTAAACAAAATACACAAACAACAATGAAACAACGATGTTTACATTTATGGAGATTTCGAGAAGGCGAAGCCACGAACATTCGACTTCAAGATCATTCATCAGACTGTTTACGTCGCCATATAAAAGGCAAGGCAAAGCAGGCAATGGGGTCAGTAAAAATTTAGTCGGTCTTGGGTGAAGACACGTTGCATGTAAAGAGAATAATCGGGGTTTGAAGATCTCCGTTATAAAGATCTGTCGAACAATTGTTAGTGTTAATGCAGAAGAGTGTAAAGAAGAATAGCAAACCAAGCACATTGTTGTTGTTTACATCAAGTTGTGAACAGTGGCACAAAGAATTGTGCGAACAATAAAGAATTTAATTAAAACTGAACATAAATTTATTTTTTTTATTTATTTGCAATCTACAATCTCATATTTCAAACGTTTTTATAAGGTAAAAACGTAACAATATGGACCACCATATGTTGGGCCTTTATTGTCCTGTCTTGCAGATGCTGTCTCTATTTCAGTTTGTTATCCAGGATAAAAATTTTAGCAAATCCATGTTATTTTTGTATGTGTTTTGTTGTTGATTTATGGTGATTTGATAACTAGTTTGACAGTTGTAGCTTCAAACAAATGTCCGTTATCTACTGTCTAATTTCGGAAGTCTCTGTTAGAAAACCTGCAATTTACACACACATAGTTATTTAAAAATATTTATTTACTCATAATTTTTAAAATGGAAAATATTTTCCCAAGAAAAGGATGCAACTTTTCAAAAACAAATGAATGAACGAACATGAAAACCTAAACCGAACGCATTGCATTCACAGAGAATGGAAAAACTATTGAATTTTTTTATAACGAGAAAGAAAGGAAAATAAATAAATAAAGAAAACTAAATAAAGTTCTAAAATTAAATGAAAATTTATCATACGATGTAAAAAAAATTATAAGTTGTGTGTTAAAATAACTCTTACTTGGGAAGAACTGCATGCAGAATTACAATGAAATAAAAAAGGACGATATTATGATATGAAAATGTCAGAGATTTAAGAGAGTTGAATAATTAAAAAAAATGATAATAATAAAATTGTGTTATAAAATTTTTAAAGGCAGCATGTTCTATAGATTTGCATAGGAAATTAGAGGAATAGTAAAACACCGCAGTCTTGTAGGTAGTGTGTTGACTAATTTGACGTGTGGCCACGGTTCAAACATCTCGAACAAAACGAAATATGAAAAAATATTTCTTCGGTGACTTCCTTTCAGCATATTTCTGATAAAAACTCTGAGAGTAAATAATATTGCCACGAAAAGTTTCTCAAACATCTGCAGCTCGGAATCGACTTTAAACTGTATGTCCTGCTGACAATTTTAAATGCTAATCCGACTTCCGGAGGTCCTCCTGTTAAATACCCGTTCTTCTACAACTTCCTTTTGCATCCGAAGGAAATCGTAGGAGCCAGCGTAGACGTGTTCTTATTTCGGGTGCGAATATATGCCATCGCCAACTCGCAGGCCTTGAGGAGAACTTTTCTCTACTTCCAACGCAATTGCGTTTGTGAACGACTCGTTTACAATGAATTTCATTACACAATACACTTATTTGCTAAGCTGATTACTTACTAAAGTCAGAATATCAATCACTCCTTTGTGGATTCCTCAGTGATATCTCTTTCGTTCATAACGACGGAGCAAAGGTAAACAAAATTCTTGATAATATTGAACGTATTGTTTAAAGCCAAACATTAGAAATCAAAAATAATTTTAAGTTCATACTCGTTTACATATTTACTTTATTTATGCCACAACCGTATTGGCAGAGCCCCATTTTATTGTGCTGAAGGCAATGGTGACTTTCAGCTTGTTCTGCCGAATGATGATGCTGGCATTGTCATATGTAAAGAACTGAACACGCAGAATACTCTCCATGACGAAGTTGAAAATGTCTCGCCTTGTAGCATGGCGAAGGGGGAGAAATTTCTCAACGTCATACTGCAACATTTGCGTTGTCTGAAGTCGCCAAAGTCTTGTACACAGTGTGTTGGCTTATTAGACGTGAGAGCACAGCTCAAAACACGGGTTAGACATCCCGAACAAAACGAAATATGAATAAATATTTCTGCGAAGACTTCTTCTCAGCAGATTTCTGGTAAAAACTCTGAAAGTAAATAATATTGTCATAAAAAGTTTCTCAACAATCTGTAACTCAGAATCTACTTTAAACTGTATGTCCCGCCACTCATGTATATAATTAATATACACAACTTAAATGGTGCTAAAAGCTAGGTCGTTATCCTAACTGTTGTTCATTTGAAAGAGCAATTCTTAAGCTGTCAGAAACAGTCAATATTTTTTGGTTGTACATGACATAATTCACAATGGAAAATCTTTCAAAACTCACAAAAATATTTTGCATTTTCAGTAAGTTTTGTGGAGCCATTTTATTACGAAGAAAACTGCACGTACAAGTCATCATTTGTTTGTAGAATTATACGGTGAGCATGCTCTATCAACAACACAGTGTATCGAGTGGTTTGTTCGTTTCAAAAATGGTGATCTAGGCATCAAAGACAAAAAACGTTCGGAATAGCCAAACAAGTTCAAAGACCAGGAATTGGAAACAATACTCGATCTAGATTCATGTCAGTCGCGAGAAGAGCTTGCACAACCTTCAGGTTTATTTGGCAAAAATTGACACCGGGAGACGTTGACGTTTGATCGCTTTGAAAAGAAATCAGCTTTCCATGGAATTATTATATGCGCAGGCAAGGGACAAAGCATACAGTCTAGCTGGATTGCTCTCTATTTGGTGGAAGTCGAAGTGTGTATCTGCAATGTGCTTCAGAAATCATTCCAAACTATAGAGGAATATCTGCAAGCTCACTTACCTAATTACTTAATTAGCCATTAACAACCCGATTGACGGATTTCGGCATGTCTTAACACATTCTTCCAAGAGCCTGTGTTTCTTGCGTGCCTTACCGTTGACAGAGCTACATCGATTTGGTCGTTCCTATGCAGACAATGTCGTCTCCTTCGTCAACTTCCGCAAATCACCGCATCAAATACCCATGTGCCGGAGTATCCTTTTCCATTGAAACGACATTCCAGCCAGCATAGCTGCTGGATGTTAATACACTTCACAATGTTGATGGCGTTGGGTAGCTTATACAGCTCATTATTGTATCGGATGCGGAAATCATCGCCAACTCGTACGAAGATCTTACATAGGACTCTCCCTCTCGAATACTCTCAAGGCTGCTGCATCAGTGCTTAATTGTATCCATGATTCTGCGACATAAAGAAGCTCGAGGCTTGTCATTCGAAAGAGGTATCTGCTACTCAATTGTATATTGAAATCATAGTAGCGCCTGTTGGCAAGAGTGATCCTACGATTGATTTCCAGACTGACATCAGTTTTCGTGATAATGGAGGAGCCAAAATAAACAAATTCATTGACTATATGGAAAGTATAGTTATCGGCAGTAATCTCGAAGTCCCGTAGTCTAGTAGGTAGTGTCTTGCTTTAGACGTCAGGTCAGACATCAAAAGTAAAATATGAAAAAATATTTCTTCGGTGGCTTCCTCTCAGCAGATTTCTGGCAAAAATTCTTCATTCGGTATATGTAATGTACGATACCGTAATTTTCCGTCATGATAACGCTCAACTACATAGTGTGGCACCGGTCAAGAACTATTTGGAAAACTGTGGATTGGAAATTTTACCTCACCAGTATAGACCAGAGTTTGTCCCTTCTGAAGGAATGTTTTTTTTTTTTGTTGCAGAACACTTATCTTCAGACCAGGGTATAGACAAAAGAAGACAATCTTTTAAATATCTGATACACAAGTTATACCATCTGATTAGAAAAATTTTATAAAATTATTTCTTAATTTTTTTCTATTCTTCTATGAATTTTCATAGACAACAATATTATGTTAACACTGAGGAACTCTTGATATACAATCTATTCTGTTCTGAACTAAAAAAAAATTAGATTTTTAAGGGTTTATTTTACAGTTCGTCCCTTTAGATTTTATTTTCTTAGAAATGCAAATTTGTTTATTAAGAATCACAAAAATATCTGCATTAAAGTAGCATTGGATGGACAATGCATAGAAAGAAATATGGAAATACTCTGGCACATATTGCATTGTAATATGAGTTGCAAAACAAAAATTATTTTGAAAAAATTAAAAGATTCTTTACAGGATGTTAGGCAGTATAGTGTAGGGAAAGTTGTGGAAAATTTTTTTTTCAATAACTGACAGGTGTCTTAATGAATTTTAACAAAAAAAACTTTTGTGTTGTAAAAATTATACATTGAAAATCGGCGACTAAGAATGCTAAAATCCCTTACTAGCCATATAAGCGCCGCATAAGAAATAAGAAAATCTAAAAAAGGAAAGGTTTTCTTTCGCATGGTTTTTCCTCATTAAAGTTAAGCATTTTTGTAGGTAAGGTAACTCCATTGGTGTGTAATAGTGCGCCGAACAGAAGCCGTGGAGAATAAGTGACTTGTGTAGGATTAATTACGCTGTATAATAGAGGTTTGTATTACACAATTTTCTACTGGGACCATAATAGTACTTGAAGGCAAGAGTAATTCTACCATTGATGTTCAGGCGGACACACATACATACCTAATTGGTCATTACAACCTAGCTTTTCACACCACTTTTGTTGTATGCGTTAATTTTATACATGAGTGGCGGAATCTACAGTTTAAAGTCGACTCCATTTGTATTTGCCACGGCATTAAATCAAAAATATAAAAGTGATTTGTTGTGTGAAATTTGAAGTTCTTGTAATGTAGGGTGTCAAGAATATTTAAAAAAAAACATATTTTTTCTATTTTAAACAATTTGTTTTACATTTCCTTGCATATGAATGTATTCTATGCATTCCTGATGCTTTGAGTATTCTTATTACAAAAGTATGAAAGAAATAAATCTTAAAATGCATATGCATAGTGCATATAAGCATTTATGAAATTGTGAAATAATCAACAATTTAAAATAACAATTTATTTTACAAAGATTTTAAAAATTTTTTGAATTATTTCTTCCTTAAAAATTTTATGTGAATGCAATAACCATTAAAACTGGAATATTTCCAGAGGCGTATAATAACAGAGGGTAATACACTGACAATATAAATTCATCTGCCTAAGCCTTTCATATCCAATCAATTTTTGCTAAAATTCTTGATAAAGGCTGCTTAGCGAAAAGCAGAGTTATTGAGTCAGTCACTATTGTCTCAGTATGCGTTTTAACATGTCGCTCTTTATCAACAATACAATATTTGACGATATCCCTTTATCCTGAAACATACATATATAAGAGTTACAGTAAGACCCCGCTTAACGCTGCTTCAGTATTACGCGGCAGTATTGGGATTCCCCTAAATTGCATACTGTATTGATACTTCTTGTATATGTGTGCAAATAAAACGGCCATGCGACGGTGTATACGTTCGTCAACGTTCTTTTGTTAGTCTGACCAGAATAGAGATTGCAACTGTATTTTCCGAAGTCGCAATTACAGTACGAACGCATCCTACGTCACAGTTGATTTATTAGTTGCCTCGTTTAACACGTTGACGCTCACCACGAAATTGATGAAGGCACTCAGAAACACACTTCGTTTTTTTTGTTTAGTTATTTAAATCTTGGCGAATTTGATGGAGATTTAATACTTATAGATTACAATTTTAGTTTTTTCTATAAAATTTCTTAAAGTAAAGGTGGACGTCTATAGCCGTCATTTGCTTTTCATAATATTAGTTCCATTGATGTGCAAATGACGGCATTAGACGTCCAGATACCGAAAGATATTTTTTGAAAATAATTTAGAAAATCATGATTTATATTAACTTTTATTAACTTAAATTTATTTGTACTACTTACTTACTTAATTGGCCATAACAACCCGTTTATCGGATTTCGGCCTGCCGCAACACATCCTTCCAGGCGCCTCTGCTTCGTGCGCGCCTACGCCAGTTGGTCACACCAATCGATGACAGGGCTTCCTCGATTTGGTCCTTCCAACGGATGCAAGGTCGTCCTCTTCGCCGACTTCCGCAGATTCCCGCATCAAATACCCGTCTTGCCGGCGCATCCTTCTCCATTCGAACGACATGGCCGAGCCAGCGCAGCCGCTGGATATTAATACGCTGTACAACGTCCATGTCGTTGAGGAGCTCATACAGCTCACTGTTGTATCGGATACGGAAATCATCGCCAACTCGCACTGGACCGAAGATCTTGCGCAGTACTTTTTTCTCGAACACTCTCAAGGCCGCTGCATCTGCACTTAATAGGGTCCATGCCTCTGCGCCATAAAGAAGCACGGGTAGGATGAGTGTCTTGTAGAGTGTTAGTTTTGTCGTACGAGAGAGGTCTCTGCTACTCAATTGCCTATTGAGACCATAGTACCACCTGTTGGCAAGAGTGATCCTGCGCTTGATCTCCAGACTGACATCATTTCTGGTGGTAACGGCGGAGCCAAGATAGATGAATTCCTCGACCGTATCAAAAGTAAAGCTATCGGCCGTAATCTGAGAATCAATACGCCGCGCGTCTCGACTCGTCGATAACATATACTTTGTTTTGCCCTCATTTACTGCCAAACCCATCTTGGTAGACTCGCGTTCAATAGCACTAAAGGCAGCAGTAACATATAGCTTCGTACGCCCTATGATGTCAATGTCGTCAGCGTACGCAAGCAACTGGACACTTTTTTGAAAAATAGTGCCACTGCGATGCACTCCTGCCTTTCGCAGAACACTCTCCATGACGAAGTTGAAGAGGTCGCATGATAAGGGGTCGCCTTGTCTGAAACCTCGCACGGTATCAAAAGGCTCGGAGAGGTCCATTCCTACCTTGACGGAGCTACAGGAATTGCTCAACGTCATTCTGCATAGCCTTATCAGCTTCGCAGGTATACCGAGCTTAGACATTGCGGCAAAAACACGATCCCTTATGGGGCTATCAAAGGCAGCCTTATAGTCGACAAAAAGATGGTGTGTGTCGACTTGTTTCTCGTGGGTCTTTCCAGGATTTGGCGTAGTGTGAAGAGCTGGTCGATGGTGGACTTGCCAGGTCTGAAGCCGCACTGATAAGGTCCAATCAGTGTTTTGACGAGTGGCTTCAGTCGTTCACACAATACGCCTGTAAGAAACTTATATGCGATAGGGAGAAGGCTTATACCCCTATAGTTGGCGCATATAGTAGGGTCTCCCTTTTTCAGGACAGGACAGAGGACACTGAGGTTCCAATCGTTGGGCATACTTTCCTCTAGCCATATTTTGTAAATAAGCTGGTGCATGCGCCCTACCAACTCATTACATCCGGTCTTAAACAATTCAGCGGGGAGGCAATCAGGACCTGCCGCTTTATTGTTTTTAAGGCGCGTAATCGCGACTTTGACCTCTTCATAGCTAGGCGGCGGAAACTCCACGTCGTCGTCCACGTGGTGTCGTCATCGCCTTGTAGCAGAGTAGAGAAGTGTTTCCTCCATAACCTCAGTACTCCCTGCGGATCTGTTACTCAGTTTCCATTTTCGTCCTTGCAGGAAGACGCTCCGGGTTTATAACCCTCGGTTAGACGCTTAACCTTTTGATAGAATTTTCGAGCGTCATTCCTACATCTATACATCTCGACTTCCTCACGCTCACGCCTTTCCTGCTCCCTCTTCTTGCGTCTGAAAAGGCGTCTCTCATCCCTTCTCTTCTCTCTATAGTTCTCGACAATAGCTCGCGTAGCGGCTGACTGCAACGTTTTCTTGTATACGGCGTTTTTCGCTGCAGTTGCCTCGCGACACTCCTCATCGTACCATTGATTTCGTTGGGGTGGGCGTTCGAAACCAAGGACTGTTTCCGCAGTAGTGCGCAAGGAGTGGGAGATGTTGGCCCACAGTCCGCCAATGTCGTTGAGATTAGATGGGGAACGACGGAGCTTATCCGAGAGTTGAGCGGAGAACGCCTCAGCTGTCCTTTGTGATCGCAGCTTCTTAACGTCCAGCTTTCGCAATGCACTAGAGTGCGCAGACCTCGAAGCGCTAATGCGCAATCGAAACTTGGCTGCGACAAGGTAGTGGTCCGAGTCGATGTTTGGACCTCTGAATGTGCGCACATCTAGTACACTGGATACGTGCCTTCCGTCTATCACAATATGATCGATCTGGTTAGATGTTGACCGATCAGGGGACATCCATGTGGCCTTGTGAATGTCGAGATGTTGAAACTTAGTGCTACATACTACCATGTTACGCGCCGCGGCGAAATCGATCAGCCTCATACCATTGGAGGTAGTGTTTGCGTGGAGGCTGAACTGTCCGACAGTGGGGCCAAAGATACCTTCCCGCCCGACCTTTGCATTAAAATCCCCGAGGACGATTTTGGCGTCATGGGCCGGGCACTTATCGTATACGTCCTCGAGTTTAGCATAGAAGGCATCCTTAACCACATCGTCCTTTTCTTCCGTCGGGGCGTGAGCACATATTAGGCTGATGTTGTAAAATTTTGCCTTGATGCGGATTGTGGCTATTCTTTCGTTCACAGGTGTGATCCCAGAGACAAGGTGACGAAGTCTCTTATTAACCACAAATCCGCATCCAAATTCGTGCTTGTTTTCATGGCAGCTGTAGTATACATCGCAAGATGCAAGCCTTTTGCATCCTTGTCCTGTCCATCGCATTTCCTGAATGGCAGTGATGTCAGTCCTACATTTAATGAGGGCATCCGCCAGCTTGGCGGAAGCGTCTACCCTGTAAAGGGTGCTGACGTTCCATGTGCCAATACGTAAATCATAGTCCTTTATACGTTTGCCGTGGTCGTCAACTTTAGAGGGGATCTTTTCATGTGATTCTGTCTTGGTTTTCATTGGATATTTGTTTTTACGTGGTGGGTTCCAAGCCCTACGCACAACCCAAATTTAACATCCAGGGGATTTGACATTCGCTGCACGCATTAGTTAACATCTAGCGGGTGCTAGAATGCCATCCAGGAGGGGCCACGAGGAGGCTGCGTGTCAACTTGAATACAGCAAGACAAGGATCGTCCTAGTGGTCACCACGTTGACCACAATCAGAAACTTTACCTTGTTTGCATGCATCCCTCCCTCCCTCAATTCATTTTTACACAAAATTCATAACAAAAATAAGAAAATTCATTTTATAATGCTTAAATAAAGTAAAAAAACAAATATTATTCACATATGTATGTACTAACAACAGAATAAGTGGTACTGCTCAAAGCATTCGGGACATAGAGCTGGCTTTTCAGGACACGTTTTACATCTATATTTTGTTTCTTCTCGAAATTGATGTTTTGTGCAATTTCTGCAGCGGCGATATGAAGAATCTCTTTTACAGTTTTCCGGTGTAGGAATCTTCTCAATATAATGTTGTTCACGTAAACGTACAAAAGATGTGTTAGATGTTTTTTGTGGTCTGCCATATGTCACTTTAGATATTAGTTGGTTGCCACTAGAAATATCTTTGGGTAACCTTATTAGCGATCTAATAAGAGACTCCCGAAACTCAAGGAACTTTACATTTTTGTGGAATTTTTTATACAGGTAATATGAATTCCAAACACATAGATCTAATACATGGAAAATTACTTTTTTGTACCAACGAATGCTCTTTCTTGGTGAAGAATAATATGAGATCATCTGATCGCATCTATCTATTCCTGACATATTTGAATTGTAATCCGCTATGTGATTTGGCTTCATTTTGATTTTTTGTGTTTATTTGTAGTAGCAATCATAGCTGGGTGATGATGTGTAGTTATAGAGACTACTTCACGCTTATCTCTCCATTTAGACAAATAAATCTTACCCTGTCTGCGCCAAATATGGTCACCTTTTTTTAATTTTTTGGACGTAACAACTTTGGGGTTACCTTTCCTATTAGCACGAAGAGTTCCTGTTGAATGAGTTTTAAGAAGCAATAGCTGCTTAGATAGTTCAACACTATTGTAAAAATTATCCATATATAAGTTATGTCCTTTATTTAAATAGGGTTCCATTAATCGTAAAGCAAGGCTGTTTGTTTTCGATGACGTGTTTGCTAATTCTTGTTTTCCTTGGTATATTTCCAAATTTAAAACGTAGCCATCACTAGTGGTCAATTCATATAATTTAATTCCATATTTGGCTTTTTTTCCTTTTATATATTGCCGAAAATTTAGTCGGACTCTAAATAATAACATAGATTCCTCAAGCGAAATGTTCTTTTCAGGCGAATATGCTTTTTGAAAATTATTTAAAATAGGTTTAATTAATGGAAGAACTTTATGTAGTTTTTCAGCAGAATCTACTTCTTCATTTTCGTAATGTATGTTCATACACCGAAGTAATTGTTGAAATCGATGTCCTGACATGGTTTTGGGAAATATAGGTGAAAAATATAAAGGTTCATTGCTAAATAAATTACGAACAGATGGTGCATTTTTTTGGGCTTGCAATAAGCACAAACCAAACAATTTTCTTAATTCCTTTTTGTTGGTTTTTTTGAATTCAATCTTTTTAGAATTTCTTAAGGTAGGCCCCTTTTCGTATAAATTTGTCCCATATTTGTTTGTGGTATCAACAATTTTTTCAATTGTATCACTGGTAAATATTTTATTGAAAATATACCTTGGACTTGATTTGAGGTTAATGTTGAGTTTTACTCCACATTCCATTTCATTAAAGTCAAATTCTCTAATTGGGGCTGTGTCCTCACGCCATGCAGTTTCATTACCATAATTCAGTTCATCATTATCACTATCGGATGAATAAACAATAGGAATAATTTTTCGACGACGGGAAACAAATATATCATCACTTTCATCACTATCTGAAAGAGATTCGAGTAACTCGAATCATTGATCAAAATTTACAGTCTTAGTTGTTGTTCCATTTACAAAAAAAGAAGAAAGAAAAAGACAAGGACAGCAAGCAAAGTAAACACACAACCTTCTAGTGCGTATCATTTACTTTTACTTATTTTACGATTCATGTAAATGTAGAGTTATGGAGAGTCGGAATCAACAGCATCATGCGTATTGTTAAGTATGAGTACGATGAGCACTTCAAACTTTGAATATGAGTAGTATGAGTATAATATTCAAATATGTATGAATGCGTATAAGTATCAGAAATTATGAGTATGAGTCGATTCTACTCATCTTTTTGAATACTCATTGCTGATCTCTAGTTTGCACCGAAAGTATTCTAAAAACCAATTCTAAAGCAGCAGTTAAAATTTTAAACAATTTCTACCGAAATTAAGCAAAAAATCACAGAAAATTTTAATTTTCATTACTTTCAAGAGACAGATGAGACTTTGTTTTTACTTTTTCATTATAATAAAAGGCAAACCAAAAAAAAAAATACTATCATTCGTGGTTACATGATGTGTTTTTGTATTCGTTTGTTTGTTTTGCAACAATATTTCTGGTAAAACACTTGGCCCGAACATTGCTGCATACAATAAAAACACCCACAAGAATTACAAAAAATAAAAAAACCGGCATCTACTCTTATGACACCGCATTCAAATGGAGATATGCACACAAACCCTAATAACAAAAAACAACAAACAAAAAAGTAAAAAGGCAAATATGAATTCTAGTGTAGCCATGCACAATATACAGTTACATGCACAACACATCTTTCAATTGTTCAAACATGCAACAAAACAGCCAGACAGCCACAAGAACAACATTTTGCCAACAATATCAGCTGTCAGTACGATGCACGTCAAATAACACACACATACACACAACAAAAATTTCTGCACAAATGCATTTTAAACAACAACAAACAACAACTCCAACAACAAATTACATAGGCAACAACATTGACAGCAACAATAATAGAATATCACAATAACTGGCAACATTTGCATGAGTGCAGCAACAATGGAAATGTCAACCAAATCAGTAAAACTACAGAATTTTCTAAAATGTACAGTGGGTTGGAAAAAGCATGTTCAGATATGTTTTACAACATTGAACTGATTATATAAGTCTAGACTCTGTTAAAAATTGGAAGCAGTTTACCGCGTTTGTGTTGAAAGCTTAGTAAGGAATTATTAATCCTTAGGGAAATAAATCGAAACTAAGGGATTTATAAAGCAAGAAAGTCTTTATTGAAGTCGCTGTTTAGGTTTAGGTCGGAGTGGTAGCTCTGATATCACAAAGCTCACTTGTACACGCATAGCAGCCCGTTGTGACGCCACGGGTGAACGCAGTCCCTGTACTGACCAAGTTCCACCAAAATCAGGCAACAGGAAGAAGTTTTTTTCAATGGTGAAATAATGATTACAATTACGATTATTTTTGGTTAAAATAGTTAATAATTGATAACGATTACCCAAGAATCAAAATATAATATATAATAAAAAGAATCAAAAGTAGTCTAAAAAATAATCAAATTGTTTTAAATAATTCTGTTTGAATATTTTCAAATATTCAAAAGTAATCCAAAAGTAATCAAATTGTTTTCAATAATTCTTTCTGATTATTTTCAAATATTCAAAAAGAATCAAAAGTAATTATTGAAAATAATTTGATTACTTTTGGATTACTTTTGATTCTTTTTGATTATTAGACTAATCGTCAGTAATCCTGATTATTTTTTTAATTATTTTGTAATCGTAATCAATTATTAACTATTTGACCCAAAAATAATCGTAATTGTAATCATTATCTCACCATTCAAAAAAAGTAATCAAATTACTAATCATTACGATTACTAATCATTACTTAACAGGTATGATAACAGGGCAGGTCTCTCTACGCAATGTACTAAAGATGAAAACTAATTTTCTGGAAAATATTGATTTACTGTTAAAGATTTTTAAATCCATGTTGTAAATATACGATATATTATGAGACTTTCTTTATTAAAAAATATATTTATTTATTTATTAATTACAATACAATTACAAATTATATTCTAATTATATAGGAGCGTAGTAACTTCACCATATGCTCGGTATAGTGTCACAGACCAGAGTCTATGGTGGGAAACGAACCCACGACCCTTACGCTAATAGCCTATCACGCTACCCACTAGACTACCAGGGCACCCTAAAAATATATTTCAAAGCGGCTCTAACGAATTGTTCAATATGCCAATATGACAAAGTAAATGTATTATTATAATGAATCTTGACTGTCTGACTTATTCGACTAGAGCCCGTGATTCAAACCACGGGTTAGACATTTCGAACAAAACGAAATAAAAAAATGTTTCTCTGGCAACTTTCGCTCAGTAGTATTCTAGCAAAAACTCTAAAGGTATGAAAATTTTCATGAAAAGTTTCTCTAATGTGTCGTTCGGAGTCTACGTTAAACTGTATGTTCTGTCAGTCATGGGTAAAATTAACACACATAATACAGGTGGTGTCGGAAGTTAGGTTGTAATCTTGGCTTAATACTTGTAATGTCAAATTAAGTAAGTAAATAAAGTGTAAGTGTAGGTTTATATTTTTTTACTTCTTCAACATATTGTTAGGAATATGTGAACGGTGTACCATCGTTTAACATTAAAACGATAAACAAAAGCTACACACACAAATACAACGAACTTGCTTGCATATACCAACAACATCAGTAGGATAGAAAAGGAGACAGACATGTAAGAAAGAAAGCAACAACAAACAACGTAAGCAAAATACACAAAATACAAGAACCTCCATCAGACTGTTTACGTGAGCATACAAAAAGGCAAGATCATAGAATTCATATATGAATTCACTTTGGCAAGATAATGCGGGCAACGGGTAGTAGTCAGAATTCAGTCAGTCTTGTGTGAAGACGCGTTGCGTGTGAAGAAAACAGTCGTGGTTCGCCGTTGAAAAGATCTGCGTTGTAAGCAAAAAACAATAGCGAATAAACAAATTGTTGTTGTATCGTGGCACACAAAATTAGTGCGAACAATAAAGAGTTTATTTAAAATAATAATTTATTTTTATTTTGTTTGCAATCACCGAACTCATATTCTAAATTTTTTCAAAAAGATAAAAACATATCGATATGGATTTCGAAGAGATCTAAAAGAACTATTTAAAATGAACAGGTTTACAAACAGCGAGGCCGAATGAGATTTAACTGTCTTTTGGAAAGAAAACATTTTTTGAAAGCTCCCAAAATTCACGTTTATTCTTTGGTTTGGATCTAACAGGCATTTTCCGTTACTACTGTTAATTAATGTTTAAAAGCTCTTATTTCCTGCCAGAAAAAGGATCATCAGCGTCTTAATACTGCAGCACGCTAACTTCGTGCCTGTTCTTCTAACTGCCGTCTCTCACAATCTGACTGCAAGTTACACATTAAACAAAGATGATAAACGTTAGGGTCTGCTACAGAGATCAGCAATGAGTATTTAACAAAATGAGTAGATTCGAATCATACTCATAATTTCTGACACATATACGCATTCATCCCTATTTTAATATCATACTAATACTACTCATACTCAAAGTTTGAAGCACTCATCGTACTCATACCTAACAATACGCCTGATGTTGTTGATTTCGACTCTCCTTCACTCAACATTTACACGAATCACAAAATAAGTATGATTCGCGTATGAACACTACAATACTCACTAGAAGTTTTTGTGTTTGCTTTGCTTGCTGTTTTTGTCTTTTTCTTTCTTCTTTTTTTGTAAATACAACAACAAATAAGACTGTAAATTTTGATGAATGATTCGAGTCACTCCTGTCATTTATGAGTATTATAAGTATTTTTCAAAATTTATGAATCTGAATGAGTAGGCTTATGAATCAAACATATTTCGAATAGTATGAGTTTGATGTCAACGTTGTACTCATAATCGTTGCAACATATACTTATAAATCAATGTTGTAGTGAGTACGAATGAATCAGAGTAGTTGAATATCAATACTGTTGACTCACTCATACTCGAAATTTTATTAGGACTTATGAGTAGCAAAAATACGATTCATTGCTGATCTCTAGTCTGGTAATTTTCCCGTCCTTAACTAAACATTTTTCTTCGTATTTCTTGTATATTGCATATCGTATAGCGAATAATAATTTTTATTTTAATTTAAAAATTTTATCATTTTTGAATGCATACAAATCAGTAGAAAATTTACAATTTAAAAATGACAACAATAATCCAAATTTTTTTTGTAGTGGTGGAGTCAAAAGCTTTATATTTTTTGTAACTTTTTCCTCGGTTGTGGGCTGCAATATGTTATTTGGGTTAGTCATCTGTATAACTGACATCTGTCGTACACACTCAAACATATTCAATATTGGCGTTTACATTCGCACATACCCTTGGCCTGCATTTAGTACGGCTGTTTTTTTTTTGTCTTGGGCCGGAGGTGGGAATCTGCGAAAGACACTTTTGTTCCAACAAAAGAGTGCACGATTCATTCTCTGGCTGTATTGGCTTCATATAATCCTGGAATTCAACACCTTTTCCATAAGCCGGTTTGGTCCTAAACTCGTTTCCCCGGGTCATCTAAATCTGGAGCTGCATGCTAGAACGGCTATGATCGCGTGTGTGCGCCACATCTGTAAAATATAGCCAGTTGCAGATATTGAAAGAAAAGAGCAATCAAGGGAATACACAAAAATAAAAGGCACTTCATAAG
>CATQJQ010000175.1:0-12500 GCA_958299815.1 Sarcophaga carnaria
TTCTTCATCGACCCATGAGCCAAGTGATCCACCGCTTAGAGTTAAAATTTTTGTTTTTAAAGAGCACGTCATAAATATATTTATTGAAAGAAATCAAAAATACACCAAAATTAAATTGGCATATATCAATTCCTTCAATAATTTATTTTTATACATACAAAGTGTGTTGCGAATGTCTTAGTTCAAAATCTTCTCAAAAAAGAAAAGATAAAGAACGAATTAACTTACATAAAAAAAGATTTATATAAGTACAACTATAATTGTATGTTTTGCAATGTATGAAAATATAATATAAATATTATATTCCCAGTACATCACTAATAATATATATATATGGATTTATAAATTTACAAATCACATACACATTTTATAAAAGTTATGTTTCTCAGTTTTCCTCTTTTTTTATTTGTTACATTTATATAATAAATGTAACTATAATTTATTGAACCTTTTTTTTTTTTATATATATATTTAAATGCCTGCCTTCTTTATAGATTTATATTTAATATTGAATAATATATGGAATACTATAAAACTCAATATATTTTGTGTTACATCATGTGTTAACACTTAAGAAATTTCCCCAAGATTTCTTTTTCATTATTAATGAAATATGCTCATTATATATTTTTTGATCATTGATCGAAAGGTTCTTTTGTCAACTTCTGTGAAACATCCACAACACCCCAAAACCAACTGGAAAAGGTATTATGGCGTTCACGTCCGAAGACATTATTTATGAGAGAAAACATTGTCACATAAAATAAACTATGATCTATAAATTCATATAAATCATAATTTTACATACAAAGTGTGTTGCGAATGTCTTATTATATAAGTACAACTATAATTGTATGTTTTTCAATGTATATGAGAGAATATAAAATATTATATTTCTCAAAACATTGAATAAGTTCAGATATGCATCATTTGTTTTTTATTGTATATTTATATAAAATATATAAATATACATTTTTATTTAACGGTAGGAACACATTAATGATCCTTCCGCAGGTTCACCTACGGAAACCTTGTTACGACTTTTACTTCCTCTAAATAATCAAGTTCGGTCAACTTTTGCGAAACATCCGTAACACGCAAGGCGTTACAGTGATCACGTCCGGAGACCTCACTAAATAATTCAATCGGTAGTAGCGACGGGCGGTGTGTACAAAGGGCAGGGACGTAATCAATGCGAGTTAATGACTCACACTTACTGGGAATTCCAAGTTCATGTGAACAGTTTCAGTTCACAATCCCAAGCATGAAAGTGGTTCAGCGGTTTACCCGGACCTCTCGGTCTAGGAAATACACGTTGATACTTTCATTGTAGCGCGCGTGCAGCCCAGGACATCTAAGGGCATCACAGACCTGTTATTGCTCAATCTCATTATTGCTAGACGCAATTTGTCCATTTAAGAAGCTAGTGTCCTTATAATGGGACAAACCAACAGGTACGGCTCCACCTTTATAAACACATTCAAACACTCACACATGTTACTGCATTCATGAATGAAGGCTATAAAAGCTTCAAACACCATAATCCTGAAAGCATCTATTTAATATATTTGAGTCTCGTTCGTTATCGGAATTAACCAGACAAATCACTCCACGAACTAAGAACGGCCATGCACCACCACCCATAGATTCGAGAAAGAGCTATCAATCTGTCTTACACGCTTATGTTCGGACCTGGTAAGTTTTCCCGTGTTGAGTCAAATTAAGCCGCAGGCTCCACTCCTGGTGGTGCCCTTCCGTCAATTCCTTTAAGTTTCAGCTTTGCAACCATACTTCCCCCGGAGCCCAAAAGCTTTGGTTTCCCGGGAAGCGACTGAGAGAGCCATAATAGTAGCTACACCCAATTGCTAGCTGGCATCGTTTATGGTTAGAACTAGGGCGGTATCTGATCGCCTTCGAACCTCTAACTTTCGTTCTTGATTAATGAAAACATCTTTGGCAAATGCTTTCGCTTAAGTTAGTCTTACGACGGTCCAAGAATTTCACCTCTCGCGTCGTAATACTAATGCCCCCAAACTGCTTCTATTAATCATTACCTCTTGATCTAAAAACCAATGAAAGTAGAACAGAGGTCTTATTTCATTATTCCATGCACAAAATATTCAGGCATTTGGAGCCTGCTTTAAGCACTCTAATTTGTTCAAAGTAATTGTACCGGCCTACAACAGCACGCAATGAAGAGCACTGAAGCAGGTTTAAATAGGAGGAATACATATAAATACAAGTATTTAATATATATAAGAACTCCACCGGTAATACGCTTACATACATAAGGTATAGTACAGACTACAATTATAGTTATACTACCCGTATGAAGCACAAGTTCAACTACGAACGTTTTAACCGCAACAACTTTAATATACGCTATTGGAGCTGGAGTTACCGCGGCTGCTGGCACCAGACTTGCCCTCCAATAGGTCCTTGTTAAAGGATTTAAAGTGTACTCATTCCAATTACAGGGCCTCTATAATGAGTCCTGTATTGTTATTTTTCGTCACTACCTCCCCGGGCTGGGAGTGGGTAATTTACGCGCCTGCTGCCTTCCTTAGATGTGGTAGCCGTTTCTCAGGCTCCCTCTCCGGAATCGAACCCTGATTCCCCGTTACCCGTTGCAACCATGGTAGTCCTAGATACTACCATCAAAAGTTGATAGGGCAGACATTTGAAAGATCTGTCGTCGGTACAAGACCATACGATCTGCAAGTTATCTAGAGTTCAACCATAATAACGATCTTGCGATCGCTTGGTTTTAGCCTAATAAAAGCACACGTCCCAAAGGTCCGTGTTTATAATGCATGTATTAGCTCTAGAATTACCACAGTTATCCAAGTAACTGTTAACGATCTAAGGAACCATAACTGATATAATGAGCCTTTTGCGGTTTCACTTTTAATTCGTGTGTACTTAGACATGCATGGCTTAATCTTTGAGACAAGCATATAACTACTGGCAGGATCAACCAGAATAATGTTATTTTTTAATTTTCATTAAGAAATGAAACGAAATCGGCCATAATTTAATAGCGCAACTTCGTCATTTCAATAATAAACATATTTGCTACAATTTTATTTAATAATATTTTATTTCATTTACTTCTTTTACATTGCATCATATAATATTTTTCAATATATATGATTACTTTGATGTGAAATTAATAATTTGCACATTCTCGTAAAAATTTCATTTTAGAAATTTTCAAAAAATACCAAACCGCCACACACAATTCAATGAAACTAAAAAATTCATTTTAGTCCCAGTTGAATTCGAATTGATGCCACTCCTCACAACACACATTGTATATTATGAGAAGCAATCATAACAATTTTTGGTTAATACAAAAATTGAAGACCAGCATCGAAAACACTTTGAATAAGACGAACTATTCTCACATTCAAAATAAATTGAATTGAAAATAATCCATCGTTTGATGATGAACCAATCATGATTTCCATTCAGCATGGTGTGAAGAGAAATGAATGATCCATCTTTAAAATTCAAAATAAAATTTTGAATTTTCTGATAATCTATCCAATTTGATGATATCCATTTTTCTGTGTCTCATTGACTGCGAAAGAATAATCATCGTCTGATTTCTGAGGTTTTGACGAACTATCCATCCACCGAAGTGACAAATAATCCATAACGCAAACCTCCATTATTCTCACATTCAAAATAAATTGAATTGAAAATAATCCATCGTTTGATGATGAACCAATCATGATTTCTATTCAGCATGGTGTGAAGAGAAATGAATGATCCATCTTTAAAATTCAAAATAAAATTTTGAATTTTCTGATAATCTATCCAATTTGATGATATCCATTTTTCTGTGTCTCATTGACTGCGAAAGAATAATCATCGTCTGATTTCTGAGGTTTTGACGAACTATCCATCCACCGAAGTGACAAATAATCCATAACGCAAACCCCACAACACATCACAGTAAACCGTAAGCAAAAAATCACAAAATAATTTTTTTAAACGAAAATAACTCATCAACATGCCATCGAATACCATTCCTCAATAGTCATTCGACCAAATATTGCTTTGATAATATGTTCATTTTGGAAATCTCCACCAAATTATTAGCTATTTTTGCAGATTTATGCGACATGTTATAGATGTTTCTATACAAATTCTCCGCCAATAGTAGTTTCAAGTATATAAAAATATAAATATTTCATGTTTGAGACCAAAACTAATGGAATGTCTATACAGAATTATGATTTAATCTTAGGGAAGATGATTGAATATGATTGAATATCAATTTATATTGAAAATAAAATGGAATTAAAGAGGTTTTTTATTAATTTCCGTACATTACATAAAAGCTAATATAAGAATCATTTATATTTGATATTTCAGAAAAAATGCGTATAAATTCATATTATAATTTACCCGATATATCTCGAATAAATCTATAAAAATAAAGATATTTATAAACTTTTATATATATTTCGGAAATAAATTAATTAATAAATTATTAATAACACAACCATAACATATTAAACAATATCAACATTATAATATTATTTTCATTTTTATACATCGAGCCAACATTGATTTTTCAGTCAGACTGACTTAAAAATATTTTTTTAAGATCAACATCATGAAAAAGTATTTAGAAATTTTCTTTGAATATTTAGATGATGATTTGAAAAGAAGACATACGATTTCATTGAATCATTTTTATTCATAGAGTCAAAGACTTATAAATGATTTTTGTTTCATAGACAGAGTAAGAGTCTTTCAAAAATTCTTTCATTAACGTCACTAAACAAATGACGAGACATTTTGCTACCAACGAATTTACTTTTGTTTCGAAAGCAATTCAGAATCATTCAACACAGTAAAGTTCTTCTTCAAAACATCAACATTGATTTTTCAGTCAGACTGACTTAAAAATATTTTTTTAAGATCAACATCATGAAAAAGTATTTAGAAATTTTCTTTGAATATTTAGATGATGATTTGAAAAGAAGACATACGATTTCATTGAATCATTTTTATTCATAGAGTCAAAGACTTATAAATGATTTTTGTTTCATAGACAGAGTAAGAGTCTTTCAAAAATTCTTTCATTAACGTCACTAAACAAATGACGAGACATTTTGCTACCAACGAATTTACTTTTGTTTCGAAAGCAATTCAGAATCATTCAACACAGTAAAGTTCTTCTTCAAAACATCAACATTGATTTTTCAGTCAGACTGACTTAAAAATATTTTTTTAAGATCAACATCATGAAAAAGTATTTAGAAATTTTCTTTGAATATTTAGATGATGATTTGAAAAGAAGACATACGATTTCATTGATTCATTTTTATTCATAGAGTCAAAGACTTATAAATGATTTTTGTTTCATAGACAGAGTAAGAGTCTTTCAAAAATTCTTTCATTAACGTCACTAAACAAATGACGAGACATTTTGCTACCAACGAATTTACTTCTGTTTCGAAAGCAATTCAGAATCATTCAACACAGTAAAGTTCTTCTTCAAAACATCAACATTGATTTTTCAGTCAGACTGACTTAAAAATATTTTTTTAAGATCAACATCATGAAAAAGTATTTAGAAATTTTGTTTGAATATTTAGATGATGATTTGAAAAGAAGACATACGATTTCATTGAATCATTTTTATTCATAGAGTCAAAGACTTATAAATGATTTTTGTTTCATAGACAGAGTAAGAGTCTTTCAAAAATTCTTTTATTAACGTCACTAAACAAATGACGAGACATTTTGCTACCAACGAATTTACTTTTGTTTCGAAAGCAATTCAGAATCATTCAACACAGTAAAGTTCTTCTTCAAAACATCAACATTGATTTTTCAGTCAGACTGACTTAAAAATATTTTTTTAAGATCAACATCATGAAAAAGTATTTAGAAATTTTCTTTGAATATTTAGATGATGATTTGAAAAGAAGACATACGATTTCATTGAATCATTTTTATTCATAGAGTCAAAGACTTATAAATGATTTTTGTTTCATAGACAGAGTAAGAGTCTTTCAAAAATTCTTTCATTAACGTCACTAAACAAATGACGAGACATTTTGCTACCAACGAATTTACTTTTGTTTCGAAAGCAATTCAGAATCATTCAACACAGTAAAGTTCTTCTTCAAAACATCAACATTGATTTTTCAGTCAGACTGACTTAAAAATATTTTTTTAAGATCAACATCATGAAAAAGTATTTAGAAATTTTCTTTGAATATTTAGATGATGATTTGAAAAGAAGACATACGATTTCATTGATTCATTTTTATTCATAGAGTCAAAGACTTATAAATGATTTTTGTTTCATAGACAGAGTAAGAGTCTTTCAAAAATTCTTTCATTAACGTCACTAAACAAATGACGAGACATTTTGCTACCAACGAATTTACTTTTGTTTCGAAAGCAATTCAGAATCATTCAACACAGTAAAGTTCTTCTTCAAAACATCAACATTGATTTTTCAGTCAGACTGACTTAAAAATATTTTTTTAAGATCAACATCATGAAAAAGTATTTAGAAATTTTCTTTGAATATTTAGATGATGATTTGAAAAGAAGACATACGATTTCATTGATTCATTTTTATTCATAGAGTCAAAGACTTATAAATGATTTTTGTTTCATAGACAGAGTAAGAGTCTTTCAAAAATTCTTTCATTAACGTCACTAAACAAATGACGAGACATTTTGCTACCAACGAATTTACTTCTGTTTCGAAAGCAATTCAGAATCATTCAACACAGTAAAGTTCTTCTTCAAAACATCAACATTGATTTTTCAGTCAGACTGACTTAAAAATATTTTTTTAAGATCAACATCATGAAAAAGTATTTAGAAATTTTGTTTGAATATTTAGATGATGATTTGAAAAGAAGACATACGATTTCATTGAATCATTTTTATTCATAGAGTCAAAGACTTATAAATGATTTTTGTTTCATAGACAGAGTAAGAGTCTTTCAAAAATTCTTTTATTAACGTCACTAAACAAATGACGAGACATTTTGCTACCAACGAATTTACTTTTGTTTCGAAAGCAATTCAGAATCATTCAACACAGTAAAGTTCTTCTTCAAAACATCAACATTGATTTTTCAGTCAGACTGACTTAAAAATATTTTTTTAAGATCAACATCATGAAAAAGTATTTAGAAATTTTCTTTGAATATTTAGATGATGATTTGAAAAGAAGACATACGATTTCATTGAATCATTTTTATTCATAGAGTCAAAGACTTATAAATGATTTTTGTTTCATAGACAGAGTAAGAGTCTTTCAAAAATTCTTTCATTAACGTCACTAAACAAATGACGAGACATTTTGCTACCAACGAATTTACTTTTGTTTCGAAAGCAATTCAGAATCATTCAACACAGTAAAGTTCTTCTTCAAAACATCAACATTGATTTTTCAGTCAGACTGACTTAAAAATATTTTTTTAAGATCAACATCATCAAAAAGTATTTAGAAATTTTCTTTGAATATTTAGATGATGATTTGAAAAGAAGACATACGATTTCATTGATTCATTTTTATTCATAGAGTCAAAGACTTATAAATGATTTTTGTTTCATAGACAGAGTAAGAGTCTTTCAAAAATTCTTTCATTAACGTCACTAAACAAATGACGAGACATTTTGCTACCAACGAATTTACTTCTGTTTCGAAAGCAATTCAGAATCATTCAACACAGTAAAGTTCTTCTTCAAAACATCAACATTGATTTTTCAGTCAGACTGACTTAAAAATATTTTTTTAAGATCAACATCATGAAAAAGTATTTAGAAATTTTCTTTGAATATTTAGATGATGATTTGAAAAGAAGACATACGATTTCATTGATTCATTTTTATTCATAGAGTCAAAGACTTATAAATGATTTTTGTTTCATAGACAGAGTAAGAGTCTTTCAAAAATTCTTTCATTAACGTCACTAAACAAATGACGAGACATTTTGCTACCAACGAATTTACTTTTGTTTCGAAAGCAATTCAGAATCATTCAACACAGTAAAGTTCTTCTTCAAAACATCAACATTGATTTTTCAGTCAGACTGACTTAAAAATATTTTTTTAAGATCAACATCATGAAAAAGTATTTAGAAATTTTGTTTGAATATTTAGATGATGATTTGAAAAGAAGACATACGATTTCATTGAATCATTTTTATTCATAGAGTCAAAGACTTATAAATGATTTTTGTTTCATAGACAGAGTAAGAGTCTTTCAAAAATTCTTTCATTAACGTCACTAAACAAATGACGAGACATTTTGCTACCAACGAATTTACTTTTGTTTCGAAAGCAATTCAGAATCATTCAACACAGTAAAGTTCTTCTTCAAAACATCAACATTGATTTTTCAGTCAGACTGACTTAAAAATATTTTTTTAAGATCAACATCATGAAAAAGTATTTAGAAATTTTCTTTGAATATTTAGATGATGATTTGAAAAGAAGACATACGATTTCATTGAATCATTTTTATTCATAGAGTCAAAGACTTATAAATGATTTTTGTTTCATAGACAGAGTAAGAGTCTTTCAAAAATTCTTTCATTAACGTCACTAAACAAATGACGAGACATTTTGCTACCAACGAATTTACTTTTGTTTCGAAAGCAATTCAGAATCATTCAACACAGTAAAGTTCTTCTTCAAAACATCAACATTGATTTTTCAGTCAGACTGACTTAAAAATATTTTTTTAAGATCAACATCATGAAAAAGTATTTAGAAATTTTCTTTGAATATTTAGATGATGATTTGAAAAGAAGACATACGATTTCATTGATTCATTTTTATTCATAGAGTCAAAGACTTATAAATGATTTTTGTTTCATAGACAGAGTAAGAGTCTTTCAAAAATTCTTTCATTAACGTCACTAAACAAATGACGAGACATTTTGCTACCAACGAATTTACTTCTGTTTCGAAAGCAATTCAGAATCATTCAACACAGTAAAGTTCTTCTTCAAAACATCAACATTGATTTTTCAGTCAGACTGACTTAAAAATATTTTTTTAAGATCAACATCATGAAAAAGTATTTAGAAATTTTGTTTGAATATTTAGATGATGATTTGAAAAGAAGACATACGATTTCATTGAATCATTTTTATTCATAGAGTCAAAGACTTATAAATGATTTTTGTTTCATAGACAGAGTAAGAGTCTTTCAAAAATTCTTTTATTAACGTCACTAAACAAATGACGAGACATTTTGCTACCAACGAATTTACTTTTGTTTCGAAAGCAATTCAGAATCATTCAACACAGTAAAGTTCTTCTTCAAAACATCAACATTGATTTTTCAGTCAGACTGACTTAAAAATATTTTTTTAAGATCAACATCATGAAAAAGTATTTAGAAATTTTCTTTGAATATTTAGATGATGATTTGAAAAGAAGACATACGATTTCATTGAATCATTTTTATTCATAGAGTCAAAGACTTATAAATGATTTTTGTTTCATAGACAGAGTAAGAGTCTTTCAAAAATTCTTTCATTAACGTCACTAAACAAATGACGAGACATTTTGCTACCAACGAATTTACTTTTGTTTCGAAAGCAATTCAGAATCATTCAACACAGTAAAGTTCTTCTTCAAAACATCAACATTGATTTTTCAGTCAGACTGACTTAAAAATATTTTTTTAAGATCAACATCATGAAAAAGTATTTAGAAATTTTCTTTGAATATTTAGATGATGATTTGAAAAGAAGACATACGATTTCATTGATTCATTTTTATTCATAGAGTCAAAGACTTATAAATGATTTTTGTTTCATAGACAGAGTAAGAGTCTTTCAAAAATTCTTTCATTAACGTCACTAAACAAATGACGAGACATTTTGCTACCAACGAATTTACTTTTGTTTCGAAAGCAATTCAGAATCATTCAACACAGTAAAGTTCTTCTTCAAAACATCAACATTGATTTTTCAGTCAGACTGACTTAAAAATATTTTTTTAAGATCAACATCATGAAAAAGTATTTAGAAATTTTCTTTGAATATTTAGATGATGATTTGAAAAGAAGACATACGATTTCATTGATTCATTTTTATTCATAGAGTCAAAGACTTATAAATGATTTTTGTTTCATAGACAGAGTAAGAGTCTTTCAAAAATTCTTTCATTAACGTCACTAAACAAATGACGAGACATTTTGCTACCAACGAATTTACTTCTGTTTCGAAAGCAATTCAGAATCATTCAACACAGTAAAGTTCTTCTTCAAAACATCAACATTGATTTTTCAGTCAGACTGACTTAAAAATATTTTTTTAAGATCAACATCATGAAAAAGTATTTAGAAATTTTGTTTGAATATTTAGATGATGATTTGAAAAGAAGACATACGATTTCATTGAATCATTTTTATTCATAGAGTCAAAGACTTATAAATGATTTTTGTTTCATAGACAGAGTAAGAGTCTTTCAAAAATTCTTTTATTAACGTCACTAAACAAATGACGAGACATTTTGCTACCAACGAATTTACTTTTGTTTCGAAAGCAATTCAGAATCATTCAACACAGTAAAGTTCTTCTTCAAAACATCAACATTGATTTTTCAGTCAGACTGACTTAAAAATATTTTTTTAAGATCAACATCATGAAAAAGTATTTAGAAATTTTCTTTGAATATTTAGATGATGATTTGAAAAGAAGACATACGATTTCATTGAATCATTTTTATTCATAGAGTCAAAGACTTATAAATGATTTTTGTTTCATAGACAGAGTAAGAGTCTTTCAAAAATTCTTTCATTAACGTCACTAAACAAATGACGAGACATTTTGCTACCAACGAATTTACTTTTGTTTCGAAAGCAATTCAGAATCATTCAACACAGTAAAGTTCTTCTTCAAAACATCAACATTGATTTTTCAGTCAGACTGACTTAAAAATATTTTTTTAAGATCAACATCATCAAAAAGTATTTAGAAATTTTCTTTGAATATTTAGATGATGATTTGAAAAGAAGACATACGATTTCATTGATTCATTTTTATTCATAGAGTCAAAGACTTATAAATGATTTTTGTTTCATAGACAGAGTAAGAGTCTTTCAAAAATTCTTTCATTAACGTCACTAAACAAATGACGAGACATTTTGCTACCAACGAATTTACTTCTGTTTCGAAAGCAATTCAGAATCATTCAACACAGTAAAGTTCTTCTTCAAAACATCAACATTGATTTTTCAGTCAGACTGACTTAAAAATATTTTTTTAAGATCAACATCATGAAAAAGTATTTAGAAATTTTCTTTGAATATTTAGATGATGATTTGAAAAGAAGACATACGATTTCATTGATTCATTTTTATTCATAGAGTCAAAGACTTATAAATGATTTTTGTTTCATAGACAGAGTAAGAGTCTTTCAAAAATTCTTTCATTAACGTCACTAAACAAATGACGAGACATTTTGCTACCAACGAATTTACTTTTGTTTCGAAAGCAATTCAGAATCATTCAACACAGTAAAGTTCTTCTTCAAAACATCAACATTGATTTTTCAGTCAGACTGACTTAAAAATATTTTTTTAAGATCAACATCATGAAAAAGTATTTAGAAATTTTGTTTGAATATTTAGATGATGATTTGAAAAGAAGACATACGATTTCATTGAATCATTTTTATTCATAGAGTCAAAGACTTATAAATGATTTTTGTTTCATAGACAGAGTAAGAGTCTTTCAAAAATTCTTTTATTAACGTCACTAAACAAATGACGAGACATTTTGCTACTAACGAATTTACTTTTGTTTCGAAAGCAATTCAGAATCATTCAACACAGTAAAGTTCTTCTTCAAAACATCAACATTGATTTTTCAGTCAGACTGACTTAAAAATATTTTTTTAATATCAACATCATGAAAAAGTATTTAGAAATTTTCTTTGAATATTTAGATGATGATTTGAAAAGAAGACATACGATTTCATTGAATCATTTTTATTCATAGAGTCAAAGACTTATAAATGATTTTTGTTTCATAGACAGAGTAAGAGTCTTTCAAAAATTCTTTCATTAACGTCACTAAACAAATGACGAGACATTTTGCTACCAAAAGGGAACCGTTTAACACCACATACATTTTTGATTTTAACAATTTCTTCACCTTAGATTCGAAAACAAATTTAAAATGATTGTACAACCATAAAGTCATCATTTTCATGCATCAAACTAAAGTGTAAAGAAACAATTTTATTATAGAGACAACAAAAATCTCGATATAATCCATTCATTCATTCATATACGTCACTAATTAAATGACGAGACATTTGGCACCGTTGGAAAGTCATAGTTACTAATAATATTTCAATGCCTCCCCAGAGCATTGATTATAAATTAAATTGTACTTAAAACAAATATAAATGAAACAATATAGATAGATATAAATGTTTTCCAGTACATGCAAAGTGATGCAACAACTATAGCATATTTGAAATCATCA
>CATQJQ010000175.1:15000-24598 GCA_958299815.1 Sarcophaga carnaria
AGGTCTCATTCGATTATTTGCTACTACCACCAAGATCTGTACCAATGGCGGCTCCATGCAGGCTTGCGCCAAACACTTCCAAGCACACCATAGTACCCTCCTACTCACTAAAGTTTCAAAGTTTATAATCCAACCGAAATTGAACATAAACCATCTACTTTAGCGGTAATGTATAGGTATACAACTTAAGCGCCATCCATTTTAAGGGCTAGTTGCTTCGGCAGGTGAGTTGTTACACACTCCTTAGCGGATTACGACTTCCATGTCCACCGTCCTGCTGTTTTAAGCAACCAACGCCTTTCATGGTATCTGCATGAGTTGTTAATTTGGGCACCGTAACATTACGTTTGGTTCATCCCACAGCGCCAGTTCTGCTTACCAAAAGTGGCCCACTGGGCACATTATATCACAACCACAACCTTCATACCAAGAAAGGTGAGGTTCTTACCCATTTAAAGTTTGAGAATAGGTTAAGGTCGTTTCGACCCTAAGGCCTCTAATCATTCGCTTTACCAGATAAGATTATTTTACATAATTTTTAAATGCACCAGCTATCCTGAGGGAAACTTCGGAGGGAACCAGCTACTAGATGGTTCGATTGGTCTTTCGCCCCTATACTCAATTCTGACAATCGATTTGCACGTCAGAACTGTTTCGGTCTTCCATCAGGGTTTCCCCTGACTTCAACCTGATCAAGTATAGTTCACCATCTTTCGGGTCACAGCATATATGCTCAAGGTACGCTCTAGTTAGAGGTATAAATAATATAAATATTATTATACATAACTATATAGAACGCCCCGGGATTGAATTAATAGACTATAAATAATCTAAAAACTAATCCCATTAAAGTTATGTTAATTTCGCTATTAGGTTTTGATACCCAATAACTTGCAAATATGTTAGACTCCTTGGTCCGTGTTTCAAGACGGGTCCCGAAGGTATCCTGAATCTTTCGCATTGTTAATCATATAAGTGCATATAATAAACATAAAAATCAATGATTAATATGCTATTATAAAATATAAATATTTAAGCACTATATACAATAAATCTATCAACACTTTATCAAATCAAGAGCATTTATTCTATGTTAAATTGCAAGCAAAATAATTTGAATAAACTTACGCATCATTGATCTTATGATAAATATATTTATGTTAATAGATTACAATGTCCGTTATAGAAAAAATGCACACCATTATTATAATATTATTAATATTAAAATCATAATGATGAATTTTCTATAATGGATATTCAGGTTCATCGGGCTTAACCTCTAAGCAGTTTCACGTACTATTTAACTCTCTATTCAGAGTTCTTTTCAACTTTCCCTCACGGTACTTGTTTACTATCGGTCTCATGGTTATATTTAGTTTTAGATGGAGTTTACCACCCACTTAGTGCTGCACTATCAAGCAACACGACTCTTTGGAAATGCCATCTAGTAATCATTAACGTTATACGGGCCTGGCACCCTCTATGGGTAAATGGCCTCATTTAAGAAGGACTTAAATCGTTAATTTCTCATACTAGAAATTTGACATTCCATACACTGCATCTCACATTTGCCATAAAGACAAAGTGACTTAGTGCTGAACTGATTTCTTTTCGCTCGCCGCTACTAAGAAAATCCTTGTTAGTTTCTTTTCCTCCCCTCATTAATATGCTTAAATTCAGGGGGTAATCCCATATGAGTTGAGGTTGTATAACAATTGTTAAAAATTTCTTAAATACAATAGCCTCTGAATAAAATCATTTCTTTATTTTAATAATATTAATAAAAAAAAATTCTTTTTATTAAAGAGGCAATTCTAGTTCATAAAAATTATTTTATGCTAGACCTTCCTCAATAAAAAAAGAATTATATTATATACTTCTGTGAATTATATAAATACTCTGATTTTATTCATTTGAGAGGTTTTGTATCTTTAGCTATTAGTATTATGAACACTTTATAGAAAAAGTATCCAGTAATACAATATGTGCTTTAAATTTATATAATATATAAATTTATTAAGCAACTTATTTAGCATAGTCTTACAACCCTCAACCATATGTAGTCCAAGCAGCACTCTAATTAAAAATTAAAGTACATAACAGCATGGACTGCGATATGCGTTCAAAATGTCGATGTTCATGTGTCCTGCAGTTCACACGATGACGCACAGTTTGCTGCGTTCTTCATCGACCCATGAGCCAAGTGATCCACCGCTTAGAGTTAAAATTTTTGTTTTTAAAGAGCACGTCATAAATATATTTATTGAAAGAAATCAAAAATACACCAAAATTAAATTGGCATATATCAATTCCTTCAATAATTTATTTTTATACATACAAAGTGTGTTGCGAATGTCTTAGTTCAAAATCTTCTCAAAAAAGAAAAGATAAAGAACGAATTAACTTACATAAAAAAAGATTTATATAAGTACAACTATAATTGTATGTTTTGCAATGTATGAAAATATAATATAAATATTATATTCCCAGTACATCACTAATAATATATATATATGGATTTATAAATTTACAAATCACATACACATTTTATAAAAGTTATGTTTCTCAGTTTTCCTCTTTTTTTATTTGTTACATTTATATAATAAATGTAACTATAATTTATTGAACCTTTTTTTTTTTATATATATATTTAAATGCCTGCCTTCTTTATAGATTTATATTTAATATTGAATAATATATGGAATACTATAAAACTCAATATATTTTGTGTTACATCATGTGTTAACACTTAAGAAATTTCCCCAAGATTTCTTTTTCATTATTAATGAAATATGCTCATTATATATTTTTTGATCATTGATCGAAAGGTTCTTTTGTCAACTTCTGTGAAACATCCACAACACCCCAAAACCAACTGGAAAAGGTATTATGGCGTTCACGTCCGAAGACATTATTTATGAGAGAAAACATTGTCACATAAAATAAACTATGATCTATAAATTCATATAAATCATAATTTTACATACAAAGTGTGTTGCGAATGTCTTATTATATAAGTACAACTATAATTGTATGTTTTTCAATGTATATGAGAGAATATAAAATATTATATTTCTCAAAACATTGAATAAGTTCAGATATGCATCATTTGTTTTTTATTGTATATTTATATAAAATATATAAATATACATTTTTATTTAACGGTAGGAACACATTAATGATCCTTCCGCAGGTTCACCTACGGAAACCTTGTTACGACTTTTACTTCCTCTAAATAATCAAGTTCGGTCAACTTTTGCGAAACATCCGTAACACGCAAGGCGTTACAGTGATCACGTCCGGAGACCTCACTAAATAATTCAATCGGTAGTAGCGACGGGCGGTGTGTACAAAGGGCAGGGACGTAATCAATGCGAGTTAATGACTCACACTTACTGGGAATTCCAAGTTCATGTGAACAGTTTCAGTTCACAATCCCAAGCATGAAAGTGGTTCAGCGGTTTACCCGGACCTCTCGGTCTAGGAAATACACGTTGATACTTTCATTGTAGCGCGCGTGCAGCCCAGGACATCTAAGGGCATCACAGACCTGTTATTGCTCAATCTCATTATTGCTAGACGCAATTTGTCCATTTAAGAAGCTAGTGTCCTTATAATGGGACAAACCAACAGGTACGGCTCCACCTTTATAAACACATTCAAACACTCACACATGTTACTGCATTCATGAATGAAGGCTATAAAAGCTTCAAACACCATAATCCTGAAAGCATCTATTTAATATATTTGAGTCTCGTTCGTTATCGGAATTAACCAGACAAATCACTCCACGAACTAAGAACGGCCATGCACCACCACCCATAGATTCGAGAAAGAGCTATCAATCTGTCTTACACGCTTATGTTCGGACCTGGTAAGTTTTCCCGTGTTGAGTCAAATTAAGCCGCAGGCTCCACTCCTGGTGGTGCCCTTCCGTCAATTCCTTTAAGTTTCAGCTTTGCAACCATACTTCCCCCGGAGCCCAAAAGCTTTGGTTTCCCGGGAAGCGACTGAGAGAGCCATAATAGTAGCTACACCCAATTGCTAGCTGGCATCGTTTATGGTTAGAACTAGGGCGGTATCTGATCGCCTTCGAACCTCTAACTTTCGTTCTTGATTAATGAAAACATCTTTGGCAAATGCTTTCGCTTAAGTTAGTCTTACGACGGTCCAAGAATTTCACCTCTCGCGTCGTAATACTAATGCCCCCAAACTGCTTCTATTAATCATTACCTCTTGATCTAAAAACCAATGAAAGTAGAACAGAGGTCTTATTTCATTATTCCATGCACAAAATATTCAGGCATTTGGAGCCTGCTTTAAGCACTCTAATTTGTTCAAAGTAATTGTACCGGCCTACAACAGCACGCAATGAAGAGCACTGAAGCAGGTTTAAATAGGAGGAATACATATAAATACAAGTATTTAATATATATAAGAACTCCACCGGTAATACGCTTACATACATAAGGTATAGTACAGACTACAATTATAGTTATACTACCCGTATGAAGCACAAGTTCAACTACGAACGTTTTAACCGCAACAACTTTAATATACGCTATTGGAGCTGGAGTTACCGCGGCTGCTGGCACCAGACTTGCCCTCCAATAGGTCCTTGTTAAAGGATTTAAAGTGTACTCATTCCAATTACAGGGCCTCTATAATGAGTCCTGTATTGTTATTTTTCGTCACTACCTCCCCGGGCTGGGAGTGGGTAATTTACGCGCCTGCTGCCTTCCTTAGATGTGGTAGCCGTTTCTCAGGCTCCCTCTCCGGAATCGAACCCTGATTCCCCGTTACCCGTTGCAACCATGGTAGTCCTAGATACTACCATCAAAAGTTGATAGGGCAGACATTTGAAAGATCTGTCGTCGGTACAAGACCATACGATCTGCAAGTTATCTAGAGTTCAACCATAATAACGATCTTGCGATCGCTTGGTTTTAGCCTAATAAAAGCACACGTCCCAAAGGTCCGTGTTTATAATGCATGTATTAGCTCTAGAATTACCACAGTTATCCAAGTAACTGTTAACGATCTAAGGAACCATAACTGATATAATGAGCCTTTTGCGGTTTCACTTTTAATTCGTGTGTACTTAGACATGCATGGCTTAATCTTTGAGACAAGCATATAACTACTGGCAGGATCAACCAGAATAATGTTATTTTTTAATTTTCATTAAGAAATGAAACGAAATCGGCCATAATTTAATAGCGCAACTTCGTCATTTCAATAATAAACATATTTGCTACAATTTTATTTAATAATATTTTATTTCATTTACTTCTTTTACATTGCATCATATAATATTTTTCAATATATATGATTACTTTGATGTGAAATTAATAATTTGCACATTCTCGTAAAAATTTCATTTTAGAAATTTTCAAAAAATACCAAACCGCCACACACAATTCAATGAAACTAAAAAATTCATTTTAGTCCCAGTTGAATTCGAATTGATGCCACTCCTCACAACACACATTGTATATTATGAGAAGCAATCATAACAATTTTTGGTTAATACAAAAATTGAAGACCAGCATCGAAAACACTTTGAATAAGACGAACTATTCTCACATTCAAAATAAATTGAATTGAAAATAATCCATCGTTTGATGATGAACCAATCATGATTTCCATTCAGCATGGTGTGAAGAGAAATGAATGATCCATCTTTAAAATTCAAAATAAAATTTTGAATTTTCTGATAATCTATCCAATTTGATGATATCCATTTTTCTGTGTCTCATTGACTGCGAAAGAATAATCATCGTCTGATTTCTGAGGTTTTGACGAACTATCCATCCACCGAAGTGACAAATAATCCATAACGCAAACCTCCATTATTCTCACATTCAAAATAAATTGAATTGAAAATAATCCATCGTTTGATGATGAACCAATCATGATTTCTATTCAGCATGGTGTGAAGAGAAATGAATGATCCATCTTTAAAATTCAAAATAAAATTTTGAATTTTCTGATAAATCTATCCAATTTGATGATATCCATTTTTCTGTGTCTCATTGACTGCGAAAGAATAATCATCGTCTGATTTCTGAGGTTTTGACGAACTATCCATCCACCGAAGTGACAAATAATCCATAACGCAAACCCCACAACACATCACAGTAAACCGTAAGCAAAAAATCACAAAATAATTTTTTTAAACGAAAATAACTCATCAACATGCCATCGAATACCATTCCTCAATAGTCATTCGACCAAATATTGCTTTGATAATATGTTCATTTTCGAAATCTCCACCAAATTATTAGCTATTTTTGCAGATTTATGCGACATGTTATAGATGTTTCTATACAAATTCTCCGCCAATAGTAGTTTCAAGTATATAAAAATATAAATATTTCATGTTTGAGACCAAAACTAATGGAATGTCTATACAGAATTATGATTTAATCTTAGGGAAGATGATTGAATATGATTGAATATCAATTTATATTGAAAATAAAATGGAATTAAAGAGGTTTTTTATTAATTTCCGTACATTACATAAAAGCTAATATAAGAATCATTTATATTTGATATTTCAGAAAAAATGCGTATAAATTCATATTATAATTTACCCGATATATCTCGAATAAATCTATAAAAATAAAGATATTTATAAACTTTTATATATATTTCGGAAATAAATTAATTAATAAATTATTAATAACACAACCATAACATATTAAACAATATCAACATTATAATATTATTTTCATTTTTATACATCGAGCCAACATTGATTTTTCAGTCAGACTGACTTAAAAATATTTTTTTAAGATCAACATCATGAAAAAGTATTTAGAAATTTTCTTTGAATATTTAGATGATGATTTGAAAAGAAGACATACGATTTCATTGAATCATTTTTATTCATAGAGTCAAAGACTTATAAATGATTTTTGTTTCATAGACAGAGTAAGAGTCTTTCAAAAATTCTTTCATTAACGTCACTAAACAAATGACGAGACATTTTGCTACCAACGAATTTACTTTTGTTTCGAAAGCAATTCAGAATCATTCAACACAGTAAAGTTCTTCTTCAAAACATCAACATTGATTTTTCAGTCAGACTGACTTAAAAATATTTTTTTAAGATCAACATCATGAAAAAGTATTTAGAAATTTTCTTTGAATATTTAGATGATGATTTGAAAAGAAGACATACGATTTCATTGAATCATTTTTATTCATAGAGTCAAAGACTTATAAATGATTTTTGTTTCATAGACAGAGTAAGAGTCTTTCAAAAATTCTTTCATTAACGTCACTAAACAAATGACGAGACATTTTGCTACCAACGAATTTACTTTTGTTTCGAAAGCAATTCAGAATCATTCAACACAGTAAAGTTCTTCTTCAAAACATCAACATTGATTTTTCAGTCAGACTGACTTAAAAATATTTTTTTAAGATCAACATCATGAAAAAGTATTTAGAAATTTTCTTTGAATATTTAGATGATGATTTGAAAAGAAGACATACGATTTCATTGATTCATTTTTATTCATAGAGTCAAAGACTTATAAATGATTTTTGTTTCATAGACAGAGTAAGAGTCTTTCAAAAATTCTTTCATTAACGTCACTAAACAAATGACGAGACATTTTGCTACCAACGAATTTACTTCTGTTTCGAAAGCAATTCAGAATCATTCAACACAGTAAAGTTCTTCTTCAAAACATCAACATTGATTTTTCAGTCAGACTGACTTAAAAATATTTTTTTAAGATCAACATCATGAAAAAGTATTTAGAAATTTTCTTTGAATATTTAGATGATGATTTGAAAAGAAGACATACGATTTCATTGATTCATTTTTATTCATAGAGTCAAAGACTTATAAATGATTTTTGTTTCATAGACAGAGTAAGAGTCTTTCAAAAATTCTTTCATTAACGTCACTAAACAAATGACGAGACATTTTGCTACCAACGAATTTACTTTTGTTTCGAAAGCAATTCAGAATCATTCAACACAGTAAAGTTCTTCTTCAAAACATCAACATTGATTTTTCAGTCAGACTGACTTAAAAATATTTTTTTAAGATCAACATCATGAAAAAGTATTTAGAAATTTTCTTTGAATATTTAGATGATGATTTGAAAAGAAGACATACGATTTCATTGATTCATTTTTATTCATAGAGTCAAAGACTTATAAATGATTTTTGTTTCATAGACAGAGTAAGAGTCTTTCAAAAATTCTTTCATTAACGTCACTAAACAAATGATGAGACATTTTGCTACCAACGAATTTACTTTTGTTTCGAAAGCAATTCAGAATCATTCAACACAGTAAAGTTCTTCTTCAAAACATCAACATTGATTTTTCAGTCAGACTGACTTAAAAATATTTTTTTAAGATCAACATCATGAAAAAGTATTTAGAAATTTTGTTTGAATATTTAGATGATGATTTGAAAAGAAGACATACGATTTCATTGAATCATTTTTATTCATAGAGTCAAAGACTTATAAATGATTTTTGTTTCATAGACAGAGTAAGAGTCTTTCAAAAATTCTTTTATTAACGTCACTAAACAAATGACGAGACATTTTGCTACCAACGAATTTACTTTTGTTTCGAAAGCAATTCAGAATCATTCAACACAGTAAAGTTCTTCTTCAAAACATCAACATTGATTTTTCAGTCAGACTGACTTAAAAATATTTTTTTAAGATCAACATCATGAAAAAGTATTTAGAAATTTTCTTTGAATATTTAGATGATGATTTGAAAAGAAGACATACGATTTCATTGAATCATTTTTATTCATAGAGTCAAAGACTTATAAATGATTTTTGTTTCATAGACAGAGTAAGAGTCTTTCAAAAATTCTTTCATTAACGTCACTAAACAAATGACGAGACATTTTGCTACCAACGAATTTACTTTTGTTTCGAAAGCAATTCAGAATCATTCAACACAGTAAAGTTCTTCTTCAAAACATCAACATTGATTTTTCAGTCAGACTGACTTAAAAATATTTTTTTAAGATCAACATCATGAAAAAGTATTTAGAAATTTTCTTTGAATATTTAGATGATGATTTGAAAAGAAGACATACGATTTCATTGATTCATTTTTATTCATAGAGTCAAAGACTTATAAATGATTTTTGTTTCATAGACAGAGTAAGAGTCTTTCAAAAATTCTTTCATTAACGTCACTAAACAAATGACGAGACATTTTGCTACCAACGAATTTACTTTTGTTTCGAAAGCAATTCAGAATCATTCAACACAGTAAAGTTCTTCTTCAAAACATCAACATTGATTTTTCAGTCAGACTGACTTAAAAATATTTTTTTAAGATCAACATCATGAAAAAGTATTTAGAAATTTTCTTTGAATATTTAGATGATGATTTGAAAAGAAGACATACGATTTCATTGAATCATTTTTATTCATAGAGTCAAAGACTTATAAATGATTTTTGTTTCATAGACAGAGTAAGAGTCTTTCAAAAATTCTTTCATTAACGTCACTAAACAAATGACGAGACATTTTGCTACCAACGAATTTACTTTTGTTTCGAAAGCAATTCAGAATCATTCAACACAGTAAAGTTCTTCTTC